>NIRI02000078.1:0-19172 GCA_003604175.2 Clonorchis sinensis | reverse complement strand
CAGTAAACAGTCTCTCTTGACTCTGCAGAGGGACAAACAGTTGGGTATAATTTCACACGTCCTGTGATTGTGAACAAGAATCTAGAAGGTGACCGAAAGATGGTCCCCAAAAATTCTTAGGCGAGCCAAACTAAGCCATCCGTGCTTCGTCGTTTTTTGTCATGGATACATGTGCGTAGCTTATTTGCTTCTCCTGACCTTCCAAATTCTGATTAGTATTTGGAATTTCCTGCAAGATAATGGTACAGCAGAAAAGAGGCTGTTGCTTTTACTGCGGGGTGCACAGCTAAAGCGTAGCCCTTCTTCGTATAATTATTAACGCCAAGCTCCAGAACAGCTGGTTTTTTTCGTCAAGCAAAACCATGATCGTTTCAGAGCCTCAAAAATGACCTAGCCGTCCTCCGAAGGACTCACCAGTAAGGGCAGTTTGCAGTGAGAATCCAATTTTTGTTGTCTTGAGAGTCATCAGCTGAATCCGTGTTATTGAGATAATAGTTGTTATGGTTTTCCGCTAAAGTCGTGCAAAGGGTGTTGTGAAAATCTCTTACCCGGGCTAGGGTGTCTTCAGAGTAGAAATGGATCGAGGCCATGGAGCCTACCTCATACTGCAAAGCCAAAACACCTGTGAATAGAGGAGGGATGCATATAAATAAGAAGGCTGGCCAATCAACAGAGAGATTCCTTAAACACATCGACTAGCAACTAGGTGGGTGAATGGGCTCAGGGCAAGTTTGGCTTTGTCTTTTGGTATCGGACGTAAAACCATGAAGTTAACTGTTTATGAGGGTCCCTTCGAACCAGTTCTTAGCCGGTTCTCTACGATGATACAAATGCATGCAGCTCTCTGGTCAGATGCGTCTCGCTTCCAAGGACATAAAAAAGGATGGCACTGCGACCCAAGTAAACAAGTAGGGCATCTGACGTTCTTTTAACCTCGTCAAACTTCCAGGCCAGTTACCGAAACTTGCGCGGACCATAATGAACATGTGCTTTACGAAACCCAAGAGGGGCGAAACCTTAAGTACGCTAAGTTACCCGAAAGTAGCTCCACTGCTACTGTCCTGAAAACAAACGGTATCACGGCTCTTATCCACAGCACCAGTTACGGGCCCAAAGTTAACCCCCATAATTTTCTAGGGAGCCCTTGAGGATGTTCCACTCAAAGCAGTTATCAGGAGATGCGAATAGCTTGGAATCAGGGATGTCTTCCTTTGCCAAATACAAGCCTTTTTACAAATCATTTCCTTTCAAACCGGTTTCTCTTTTTGACCCTATTAATGCCCTTAGCGGCGGTCACCGAGGATCACTTCTCGACCCACTTTTTTGACAGGCTGTACCATTCCGAGTGAAGGTAGGCTCGACCTGTTCTTAGAACGCAGGTGGGCACAGGATTTTGGCACAGTAAAACTAGTCATCTTCCAAAAGCAACAGAGAGCTGCCCCTCTTCCTACCTTGACTTAACCTTCCTGGTTTTCCGCTGCAATTTCGGTTTGCCTTTCAACAAGTTCAGTTCCATTTGCGCTGTTCTTTTGACCTATCTCCCAATAGAACCACCCATGACAACTGACTTCCTTACAAGGTGACACCAATGAGTCTACTTAGTTCCAATGTAAGGCATATTTTTCAAGACGAAATCCTTGCCATTTGTCTCCACTTGAATTCTTCCATCTCCACCTCCATTTTTGGCCGAGCCTTAGATGCACACCCAAAATTTCTCTGAAACCATAGTTCGGAGGAGGAAAACTTTAACACAAAGTTTCAGCATTTGATGGCATTTATTCGGTCCCTTAAGATCTTTCCATGCGGGCGCAGTTTTGTTGAAAGTTGTTTAAACGTACTCAGGTCCACCATGGGCGCGGAATTTATATTTTAATGGCTGCCAACGGCTTCGCGTGATGTACATCTGATGACGGTGGGAAATTTGCGGAAGAGCCGGTTTCTTCACGTGTTTTATTTTGCATTGCGTTTGGAAATAATCTCGAAACGACAAGGACAATAATTTCGCCCTCTGTGTCGCCGCAAACTCAAAATTGAGCAGCTTTTAACGACCTGTGTATGAAAAGTCTCCTATCATTGTGGCAGGTGTCCTGCAAAACCAAGTCAAGGAATTCGTCACAGCTAGTAAGTTTTTTGTTTTTTATGATGGTCAGTACATGCTATATCAGGCGCAAGGCTATACCGAACCATCGATAGTGATATTGGTAGAATTAGTGTGTTTATGGGCAGAACAAGCAGACAGCACAATAAGTTGGCCAGTGCTTTCAAGTCCTGGCGCAAATAACGGATTGAGGCGGTCTTGTTGGTGCCTTTAACACCCTCATCCGGTAAATATTGTGGATATGCTGAACTACGGGCAGTCCATCAGACTGGGTATGGTAGTCGCGGTACCGTCATCGCAACGCCGTACTTGGGTCCGTGGACAGCCCCACATGAACCTCTTGGGTGAGTCGTTTAGGGTTGTTATTGTAGTTACGATTCGCCAGGAATTGTCACAAATTGAGACCGGCATGCATTAAGAGTATTCTTGGGTCCATTGAGGGCGCACGGTGTTTCATTGCTGTAATTCAGACAATGCAATGAGACTGCCGTGTCTATATCCGGCACACAAAATAGGAAACGTCTCAGAAAGACTTCTAGAAGGTACCATGATGTGAGTTAGACTGCGGCCCGAAATAACAAGCGGCCAAAAGTGGTCACAATTCCTGACTAACTAACGTCTTCTGGACCCCGGTTTTCAAATAGCTGAGGAAAGCCTTGTCGATATGGAGCATGCAGACGTCGTTCTCATCTTCAAAGAGGAGGAAAAGGTGCAGTTGTTTTTGAGTGAACTGACCAAAGTCATCCCGTCCTTTGGTATGCACCCTGCACTCACAAAGTGTAAGGTAGTAATAATGTTCGTTCACAACTGGTGGGTAGCATGATCATAAGATTACATTCAGAATTAAGCATGAGTTTGTTCGTAGTTGCAGGTAATGGACCGAGTGGGCGAAAGGGTACAGTCGAGAGTAGGAAGGGATTAGTTGCGGGTGTGCTATCAAACTGGGTATGGCAGTGCTGTGCCATCATTGCACTGCCGTACTTCGGTTTCTGGACAGCCCCGTAACGGACGTCATGTTTGAGATGATTGGGCTGGGATGTGCAATTCTGTGAGCAGCGGGGTTTTTGAGTTGGCCAAGGGAATTTGCAGAGGTAGGACGAAGCCAATGTAAGATCGCAGGTATTTTTCTGGTCCGTTTGGGGATCTCTGGGGATGTAAATCACTGACCAGGTGGGGTGGATAATAGCAAACTGGGTTTCCAAACCGGGTATTGCCGGGTATTGAGTAGACTTGACACCAAGTACCCGCCCGCTCAATACGTCTTCGTTACCCCAGCATCCATGGGTGCACGTATGATGACGCACGTGTTCCTTGGATCCCAGGGCTCAAGTCTATACCACTTGGTCTACGGCTGATACATATACCCACTTCTTTAGCTTTAACTTCGCTGTGCTCAATAATGCATACGGTTGCTGAATACCGCTATTGAATAATCGATGTACACACGAGACTAATTGAGCAAGTAGTGGGTTTACCCTTATAACAGTAAGACTGCAGCTTCAGCGTGGACACCCATTTGGAATGGAGTGGACAAAGGGATTTAGTAAGCACTTGGTGAGTTGGCCACTACAACTTTGTTTAATTGTATGTTTTAAAGGATGTGTACGGAGTGTGTACGAGTCGTAATTGATTATACATTTTTCCTTTCAGAAATCCTGTCGAGTAAAAGCGGCTTCCTGAAACTGAGAACTGGATTGACCACATATTACGTTTGTGCCGATACAACCAATAAATAGAAACATGAATTTTTAAAGGTGGTTGTGTATTTTTAGGCATGGGGTTGGCAAACGGATGACATGTATAGATATGAAGGACCGCCGTTGGTCGTTGGATTGGTCTATTATGTATATTTGGGGCACTAGTCAGTTACGAGGATGTGTACGGGCCCTTCAGTTACTATAAGTAGCCACGGTAGGCAACGTCGAGTACGGTTATAAGCGTGACGGGCCGTCGTTGGCCATCGGGAGGCTGTTGAGCCTAGTTGAGGCCTCATATTCGGCGTTGCACATAGACACAGGCCTAGCAATTGCCATAAGTAGCCAAGGTAGGCGATATCGACTGCAGTATGACAGACCCACGTTGGGCGTTAGATTAGGATACCACGCATAGTTGAGGCCTTATTTTCAACGGCCCACATAGATTCTGGCCTGGTGTTTACTATAGGTAGCAGAGATAAGCGACATCGCGTACAGTGTGTGAGAGACAGTCGTTGGTCATTGGATTAGGTTATTGTACATAGGTGAGGCCTCATAAGCAGCGTCGCACATAGAAGTGGGCCTAGCAGTTACAACAAGTATTCGAGATGATTGAAAACGCGTACAGTTATGATTATGAAAGACCGTCATTGGCCATTAAATTAGGGCGTGTATAGGTGAGGCCTCATAATCAGCGTCACACATGGACACGGGCCTAGCAGTTACGATACGTAGCGAAGGGGCGATATTGAATACAGTTATGAGTATGACTGGTCGTCATTAGCCGTTGGATTAAGTTATCGTGTATGGGTGGGGCCTCAGCGCCGCACATTGACACGGGGCTAGCATGCTGCAGTGACGACAAGTAGTCGAGGTGAGTGACAACGATTATCGTTATCATGATGACCGCTTTATGACGTATTCCACCTATGGTGAGAAATATTCCTAATAGAAATGATACCATTGTGTTGGTAATTTACCGAAGGTTACCTCCTGACGCTGTATTATCCACGGGCTAGTTATGCATAGCTGAGATGCCCTCGCATCTCCATTGCACAATTCCTGCTGTTTTTTGACAATGTTATACTTAATGGAGCTGAGCTCCATAAGAAAGTGTTGTGATGAAGTTCGCTGAACAAAATTATCTCGTCCGTTAAATCTGGGAGTATAAAGCAAACAAACGTTGATGACCGATTTTCCTGGGTGGAATTTGCATTGGATATTCTGTAGATGTTATTTTATTCTTAAATAACGCCAAAATATGGTAAAGTGCGATTTCGTGTTTTATCTCTCGTAAACCGGTAGCAAAATGCGAATCGGTGATGGTCCGTGACCTTGAAATTTCGCTCACTTAAACAAAATGCTATGAGCAACATATCACCTACAAGTGTAAATGGATTATACTAACTCCCCGTAAAAGTCGCAACCTCGAAAACCCTATAGTTCCGGCGAAAATAATTTGGGTGTGCTTCTAGTGAGCGGCCCATTTTTGCTTTTTGTGACCCTGGTCATTCATTCAAACGCCCAAGGTCACTGACGCCAGCAACGGTTTTCAGATTTAGTTCTGGACATCACCGTAACGGATGTCATGATTGAGGTGATTGTCCTGGAATGCGTGATTCTGTGAACAGCGGATAATTTTCGGTTGGCCAACGGAATCCGCAGAGGTAGAACGTAGCCGGTGTAAGATTGCAGTTATTTTTCTGGTCCGCTTGGCGATCCCGTGGATGTGAGTCACAGGCCAGGTAGAGTGTATACTGGTCAAAGTGGAAGTTCGAAACAGTCACTGTCGAAGATCAAAGCATGAGGTGACGAGGGATCCCGTGTAAATCGTTTGCAAAACCCACATGGGTGATTGAATCTTTGTTTAAGATGGAAAGCAATAAAAGGCTATAGTCTGCACTCTTATTGCTGTAGTTATTGTCCTTATTCTTTATTTATATTTTTCGTGTGCATCTCATTGGTGACTTTTGCATCCAAAGCCGTTATTTGTCAGGCTGTTGGCTTGAACTTAGCGCTTTCGAGATGGTGGTAAATGTGTAAAGAAGGGCTAAGTTGTGACTAAACGCACAGCTGGAAAATGGAGATAACCAACTTTGGTCCTATGAGCGCTTGCGCCATCATGCAACAAGCGAGTCTTAAAGCTAGGTGAGAGCCAAGGGATTAGACGAACACAGTAAGCTGAGCGTAGTTCCCGACGACAAAAAGTGAGCGATGAACCAGCTCCTAGGTGCGGTTCCGCCTAAGAGAGCTTAGAGACTGTTTATCGATCGGATCTCTCCTTCTTAGAACAATAAGGTGTGCAGATATTTGTGAAACAGGCGATTAAGGGAGGAGGTGTTAGGCAAATGAAGTTCTTTGCTGCAATACGGATTGCCGTCTTCTGCAGTGCCCTACTTTCTGGCCGATAGGTTCAGACTAACCAGGAGATCCACGACTACTTCCAGAAGCGCCAGTCTGCTGTGCTGACCAAATAACTGGCAGTCGGGTTCCATTGTGGTGGAACAAATTGGTGAGGGAGCAGCAGAAAGTAGAAGGAGAATAGTTGTGGATGTGCACTCAGGCTGGGTGTGATAGTGCTGCGCTAATATCGCACCAACATGCCTTGGTTTCTGGGCAACCTGGCAACGGACGTCAGGGTTGCGATGATCGGACGAGTGAAGCGCATTCGTGTGGCATTCGGTTGTTCAAGGGGACTGGCACAGGTAGAACCAAGTTGACGCAGAATCAAATGTAATCTCCTTCCAGCTTGAGGTCCGTCCGATCGTAAAGAAGGAGCCAAGCAGAATAGACGACGGCCATATGGAGCGTTCGGAGCAGCCATTGCCGCAGACTGAAGCTTGGGGAGTGGATGGAATCAGGTGAGTTCGGTAAATCTCGGGTGTGTGCGGAGCTATCGGATATGATGCTGTGCATTAACCCCAAAAGTCTAGAGGAGGGTGAAACCACGCAAATATGCTTACATAGGGGTGTAACCAAGGACTAGCTGAGGTTTCCCGTATAGTATAAGGACAGAACAGACCAGAACGGACCTCTGCTGAGCGAATATGCAGTACTTTCAGACAGCGATACAAGAGGCCAGGTTTGTTGGTAAGGGTTGTGTCTCGTGCGTCATATTGAGCATCGTTCGATCTGTAAGCGTAGGTCCAGGGCGAGAATAGCTACATAATTTTGGATAGGTGAGAGGTTGGCCGAGTTGACAGAAAGAAAGGAGACTAGGCGTTGGCCTAATTGATAGGGGTAACTGCAGAAGAATTTAGGAAGCGATAGTAGCTTTTTAATAATACTACTACTAATAATAATGTTTATTCCCACCTTGTAAGGGGCACGCCGTCAGGCATGATCATAAGGTAATAATCAGAATAAAGGCACGACTGGCGGGGACTGTAAGGACAAGGGGTTTTGGGTGGGAAAAGAGGACAGCGCCATAGGCGGTGAGCTGTATCCAATGTAAACGTGGTTACCATAAACCGGCACGAGCAGGGAGGCTCTTTTTTCGAAGAGAACATTGAGCCAGGTCAGATCGTTAGGATTTGAAGGTGGCGGGCAAAAACAAAACGAAGGAGGAAAAAAACGAAGGAGGAAAAAAAGGCTTCCTGCCTGACATATGATAAGAGAAATGTAAGATGTGGAAAATCAGAAACCAGAACGTCAGATCTGGTGAAGCAGCAAAGTTGGCGTCATCCAGCCAATCAAGTTGAACTGAAGCCAAAAAACAACCGCTGAGGCCTCGCGGCGGGGTGCCAGCACGGGGGCTCCGTTATGCAAAAGGGGGATGACGTGAAGGGGGACAGCAGAGAGATGATGCATGTTTGATTAAGAAATTCCGGGATGATAAAGAGGACTGTAGGTTAGCTGGAAGTTTCTACGTGAACTGTACAGAAAATTGAGAGTAAGATCACCATTCACCAAGTTGCTGCTGTCAGCTCCAAGCAACAACTGGTTTTTGACAAAAAAATAGCCAGTAGGCGCCGGCTGTAAATGCTGGTCTTTGAGGAATAATGAGCTGAGAAAGGCTTATTTGCTCTGCCGATACACTAGGCTCTGAAGTGCAGCACATTGCTAACGTGCTCCGACCCAATGGTTATAAGTAATAATATGTCTGATCGCCCTATCCAACCGCCTATCACGACCACTCGAGATAAGCCAATATATTTGAGTAAAACGTGTAAAGGCTGTCTGTTGACGGACATAGCCAGTCGCCGCTTGTTTCACTCCTCACAACGCACGCTTCCGGCCTGACTTGGCGGTCTTGGTTTACAATCAACCCCTTGATCAATTTAAACCTCAAAGACAAGATGCCAGTCATCACCCAGAATAGGGTTGTGTATTCTTCCTCCTGCTGCTGTTTTTTCAGCAGAGTATGTTGGGCATACAACAAGGCAAGTTTCTAAGAGAATATTTAAACATCTGTCTTACCGGAATACCATTAGACTCAGCAGTTCAGCCAAAAGCGCAGCTGCGTCACACTTAATGGGCACCGGGGACGTAGTCATTCCGAATGAATCATTCCATGCCATTCAAGTGTACCCGTTGGACTGCCAGTATCTATCCGAAAACGTGGCTTGGCTACGGCCGAAGCAGTCACTTTGCGTCTGAAAAACCCGGTACTGTGCTTCCAAAAATGTTTCGTACGAAAGCAGACTCTGCCTTGGTCGTGCAACAAGAATCGACCGGCCAGGTAACTCAAAGGCTGTCTCTGTGGGGACGGAGTACACTAATCGTTAGTGTCTCGAAGTTTTTCATTTCACTTAGCGATCTTCACTGCCTTTTTTATATTTTGCTCCTACTTTAACCATGAGAGACGAGGTGATCACGAGATCCCGAAAACACCTTGTTCTTTTTCAAACCGTGGGGATAGTTAAACAATAATATGTACTATATGTGTATAAGTATATTAATATATATTAAGGCAATAATATTATATGTGAACATTTCCAGAAACAGGAGGGATAAGCCTGTATGCTATGCCTGGCTGAGGAAAGGGAATTATTGTGATGCAACGCAAGCTAAGACGAAAGTAGCAGCAACCTTGCACGTCGATTTTGGCAACCAGCGTCGCAAAGTACCTTCAGACTACCCAATGCACCTTTTTGAAATCAGACGAACGGAGAGAGTTCTTTTGCTTTTATTTCGTAGCCCTGTTTTGTAAGTTACAGCCGGTAAGCGGGTCTTCAGGGGCGCAGCATGTGCAACTGAATGACTGCGAGAAACGTATGAGGCCAGCAAAACCCCGTTCATGATTTTGGAAAAAGGGTTTGCACAGACATCTCTATGTAGATAGTGGTGAGGAGATGGTTTTTGAAAGTCTACGCTGGTCAGTAAACTCGATGACGCAAATTGTGTGCTCGGGATGTTGGGATATGTGTGGGTTTGATATCCATGAGGCATTCGATGGATATTTCATTGCGCTTTTAGGGTTTTGGCGGCGAAGTAAAGAAGCTTAATAGCCAGCCGAAAGGTTCTGCCCTTACATGAACGAGATGGTAATTACGGAGGCACCATGGGGTTTGTCTGGTTTCTGCTTTTTACCTAGGTGCTATTTCTTAGAACCTAATACTCAGAAAATATCATCGCATAGGTCCTTTATTATGCTGAACGTTTCAAACGTTGCTTGAAACTGACGCCGTATAACCACCGTCTCAAAAATGCTTTCTTCATATATTCATTAATGGAACTAAATTTTTGCCAGCCACAGTGGCTTACCGGCTCTTTCCCGATAGACTAACTGGCACCCAAAACCCCAAAACCCCCTGTACTCACAGTCCCACCAGTCATACCTTTATTCTGACTGTAACCTTATGATCATGCCTGACGGCA
Organism: Clonorchis sinensis; assembly: GCA_003604175.2. Taxonomy (NCBI): domain Eukaryota; kingdom Metazoa; phylum Platyhelminthes; class Trematoda; order Opisthorchiida; family Opisthorchiidae; genus Clonorchis; species Clonorchis sinensis. Next base: position 9,560 of record NIRI02000078.1, on the reverse strand, counting down.
TGCCCCCAAAAGTTGGGAATAAATATTATTATTATGCTGCATGCATTTCAGCAGGCAACATTCTCAGTGGGCACCGAAACCCAGAAATCCGTAAGTATTTCCGCTATAACGCACCTAACCGTAAAAATATTTGTTAAAATTTAATTTTTCAACTGATTTTAGCTGAACGTTCGACCCTCCTCATTTGAGAGGGAGTGGTGTCAATTTGACGTGCATGTATTTGGATTCGCTTACATGTGTAGTAGTCCGGCTACGCAAAAAGCTACTTTACCTTGAGTGTGTGGCAAAGAAATAAAAATAATAATAACCCCAGATGGAGTACACAATAATAAAAAGGGTCAACTGGAACAGACTCACTAAGAACTGTTCTCTTTAAAATAGTTCTTCGTTTCGTTGGCCTAGGTCAGCGAACAAATAATAATCCAATATGGTTGTCGTGGAGTCTCCTTTTGAAAAGTTCTCAAGTGTGATGAAATCCAAAGATAGTCTGAAATGTTCGGATGCCAGAGTTGGCGCATGACACTCAAGAATGACCGCGGCAAGCGCGAGAAAAATTGGGAGAGGAGAAGCACGTAACGAGGTCTGTATTTTGTGTAATTGTACAGAAGCGTTTCTGTAGTTTTCCGTATTCAGTCAAAAACGTTCATGCAATTGACGAAATTCACGATAGTATAGCGGCAGCAGAAGAAAGGTAGAAAACACAACACCTGTCGGCTGCGGGTGACGCACGCTGCATCTCACAAGCTGGCNTGGTCTGAGGGATAGGGAAACACAAATAACTACGTCACCTAATTAACAGATCTCATGTTGCCTAATTGGGCTGACGTCCCCGTCGTCCTCATCACAACTTGTAACCTTCCTCTACGCAACTGCAGCAGCAATCTCACCTGCCAGGAGTTCTTTTCAGGAAAACCGATAAGCTAACTACCTTATGTCTGTAAACTGACACTTTTGTGACCAACAGTATCCGGTTACACACAAAATGCCTCCAACATCTCAGACACATAATATTTTGGAAGCTGCTCGCTAGTTCAGACTAGTATGATACTCCACAATCCATCTTTTCAATGCGCCCTGCCTGCTTATGTACACATGCTATACCTGATTGTTTTTCGGTCATTACCTTGCCTTATCATCATCCTGGATATTGCGATATCAGTGTTAAAGTCTGATGCTTTGCTGCCGTACAGCCATAAAGCCTTGTTTTGAACAAAAGATTGAAGGTATACGGAGAAGGGACTGGGTGCTGCCTTACTACAATCATTCCGAGATGCAAAACCTCCAGACACTCATCCAGGCAATTTTGATAGAAACTTACAACAAGAACACCAATGAAATCGATTAGCAGCCTTATCTTTCAGCATCCCCAATAAAACGTAGTAGGGATCAGCAGTCCCTCTCCTGGGAGGCAAGTAGCACCGATAGCATCCAAACGTTTTTTAACCTCCCATACCTCTCTGCCAAGTCACGGGTTAGTCATCTTTTTGCTTCCGCCACTCTGAATTGGGCGTGAAAGACAGTGTACTCTTCGGCAAACTGCTGTTCGGTATGTCCAATAATTGGTCTAACTAAGGCAGCTTTTAGTGCTGGACGTATTCGTTGATGGAAGTCCCCCCTCGCACAACCGCAAACCCGCTTTCTAAGTACCATTTTGAGGGTTCTCATGCATCAACCCATACGAGCTATGGCTCTGAGACAACAATTTTTGAACACCTGAAGAGGTCTCAGTTCCGCTGCTCGAAAAGGCCTAGTCTTACATCCATACAACAAAACAGCCCGTATTATAGCTTGATATACACGTCCCTTGATGTTTAGGGATATACTGCTTTGACGTCAAATTAGCAAACAGAACCCGAGCCTTGCTATTTCGCGCACTGACCTCATCTGTCACACTACATCCAGAAACAATACAACGTCCAAGATACACGAAGCGCCCCATACTCTCAATTGCCCCTCTGTTGATTTCAAGTGCATTAACTATCTGCATGCTTCTGAGCGTGACCTTACACTTTGTGGGTACAAACTGTATACCAAAGGACGGGATGACATTGGTTAGGTTATCCAAAAATGCCTGCGCCTTCTCCTGTTCGAAGACGAGAACGACGTAATCTGTGTATTCCAGATCGACAAGATCTTTGGCAGCGGCCAGTTTAACACTAGTGTTTTGAAGAAGTTTGGGTTTTCGTCTCATTATCCCACCGTTCATTAACTTAAATAGGAATGGAGATATTGGGTAACCACAATGGACGCCGCTTTGTGTACGAGAGCTTTTGGAGAGAACTCCATATAGTCTAACACTTCTGGAAGTGCGAGAATATAAATAACTTATTATGTATACAAACTTCTGGGCCATTCCTTGATGCGCCACTGTTTCGAAGAGGACAGAGCTACCAACTGCGTCAAATGCGCCCTGGAAATCCCGTAATGCTAATATTGTGGCTCGTTTGTATGTAATACGTTGGTTTGGCACGTCACGGATTGCGTGAACCCTAAGCATCTGTCAGATCTTTCCGTACTGTATCCGCTCTTTCCGCACATCTTCTCCGCGACAATGCAAAAGACTGCATGGTTACCATCTTTCGCATCAACTGCATGCTGTCTCATCAAAGACATTCCTACCCACATACTCTGCATTCTGCAATGGAGGAAATGGAAAGCTAAAATGGAAGCAACGTTTGTCGGACGCCTGTGTTTCTGGCCTGTGCTTGCTCTGGTTGTAGCCAATAATCTATTTGCAAAACTCGTACTAGGTATAAAGAACATAAGGCTGCAGATGAAACTACCAACTGCACGCTAGGCGAGTTTTCCGGCGCACTGCTTGATATTAACGTGGACATATTCGGGTGCTGTGCAATGGCAGCAGAGCTCTCCACTGCAAACTGCGAAACATATCAGGCTCTCCATAGCCGGCTCCGAGCAGTCGCTAGATAATTTGCCGCTATAGATACGCTTGGATGGGCTGCCATCACTGAGTCCAAACCTAAGTGAAGAAGGCAGGCGTTCCTTGCACAACACTGCGATGATGAATTAGATGACGCACACGACTAACATGCGGTTAAGGGTTCACGATGCCCAATCAGCTAGCTACATGAAACTACGCCGATCATAGCGGATGGCTGAATGCTCCTACTGACACACAACTAACATGCGGCTAGGGGTCCACGATACCTAATCAACCGGCCGACACGCGCACATCCATCGCGCCTGATAAAAGTCGAATGTCCTAATTGGAGGGAATAAAAAGCTGAAGTTTATTTGGCCTTATTATTTGTACATCTATTATGCCGTGAAGTCACGATGTTATTTGAAACACAGTGCTTCCTGGTAGTTCTGCGTGTACGAAAACAGCATAACATGACGATCGAACACTGCTCCATCCGGCCGCATTTGTGCCGCCAATTTGTCCACGACAAGCTTCTTCACATGATACTGATCATCCATCATCCCGCCGAATAAACCAAACAGTTTACGCATGGAACAAACTGTTCGGTTCCTACGAAGGTATACATAGCCGCGCCCATGCCACGCATGACCAGGAAGGTGAATAGCTTGTGTCTACTGGACAGATCTATATTGCTTTGAATAGACTCACCAAAATCACTAAGCCGCCTATGTCCCATCAACGTTTACTACACAGTGAAAGCGTCGGAACAGGGCTATCTGCTGCCGTCTGGCGAAGTTTACGTGGCTGTACTGAACTTCTTCCGAATTTAACACAAGCACATGTCATGGCCCACGAGGATTCGCCAGAACCACAGGCATATCATCTGTCAAAATATAACCCGACTACCCGTCACTTACTAAACACAGATGGCCGACGCATGCGGCGGTGGTTTTATGTGTCCTGAGTAGCAAGGGCCTTACCAAAGTCAACGAATACAAACTGCCGCTTTTCACACGACGGCGCTTTAAATTTCAGCGGGGCCCTGTAGCTGCCCAACTTCTCGACTAGCCATCGCTCCAGCGGAAGTCGATCGTACCAAAACTCAGAAGACGTGGAATTGGGTTCCGGATTATTAGGGATGACTACGAGATGGTTCCCATGTCTCTTCACAAAAACGAATTGGACAGCGGGTGCTTCGTGTACTGTTATTAGCAAATGAGCTCAGTCTACTAGTTTCTTCTGATCCCGAGAATTCCCGTTGGCTTTGCCGGCCACCCGCTGCATCTTCAACATATCCATTCGTAAGACAAAACATTGTTGGTGCCTCGACTACACACTGCACGCACAAATACCACATAGCTGTCATTCATATATTTATTTACCAACAAGAGGTCAACAACAAGAGGTCCTTCACCGTCCACCCAGCAAACACGCGGCGGGGACATGGTAAGAAGATTTTCAAGCTCAGAGCGAGCACTTTCAATGGGCAAAATTTTTTTCAATTCGGGTAGTTGCTGCGTGGACTAACCTACCTCCAACAGTTGTCCACGCTCCATCTAGAACCCAGTTCAAAGCACCATTAGACATTTTTTATGCAAGTCCTCGCGCTGGCAAGCTTACTGCCTTACGCTGAGAGCCCAAAAAGCAGCGCCACACACTTTTTCGCCTGTGCCTTCCGGGAGAACGGCAGGAACAAAACCGACCCGGGAAACTTGGTCACAAACCTCGAACCAGTGTGTCAATCGGTGATTCTCGTGTCGAACTGACCTTGAGGGCGCGCAATTCGATTCTTCCGCGTGGTTTTTCGTTACATACGAATTGCGGTATACGGTGTCTGTCAGTTTGATTGATTCATATGCACTTATTGGTGATTTACAACCTTTCTTACTGGGCTTCGGCTCATGAGCTGTCTTTCTGTTTTCCACCAACGGAAATTGTTGTGAACGTCTACCTTCGGCGACTCACTGTCTCCTGGCGATTCCATTACGTGCATACTACAGAAGTAGTAGTATATGAACACAAGTGCATTGGGTGATTATGCAGGCAGTTACCAGCACACCGACAACTTCGCTTTCCAGCGTTCCCGTGTGACGAGGCGTGTACACACGTATGGGCCATGAACGCATGACCGACGGATTGCACAAGCACTTCACCGGACTTTGGTTTATAGTTCGGCGCCAATGAACTATGTCGATGAGCTTAGAATGTGCCCGCTTCCAGTTGAAATTCTCGCAAGCTGTACTCAACTTACATGAAAGAAGGACACTCACGGCCGGGGAGGTACTCTAGCATTTTCCTGTGTACCTGCAAGACATTAAATGACAATGGAAGTTGACTTGACGACATTCTGGAGTGCGATGGTTCCGGTATGGTAGGCGCTATCCGGGCTATGGTTGGTGATTCATCAGACCCGTTCAACATCACTTCGCATAGACAGTGATCGCACGTGAAATGAGCGGTGAATGAATTATTGTAGTTCCTCACCGGCTTTTATACGATCCTGACATTTTCTTTGAAATACTTGCAGCCCCGTTCACACCACAAGTCGCCAACTCTGGTACTACTGAGTGGCTGCTACTTTGGCTGATCTATATGTAAGTGTTGGTGATGTACAATGTTGCCTACTTGGCTTCGGCCCATGAGCTTTCTTTCTGTTTTCTCTCTACAGCAGTTATCATGAAAACCTACTTTCGGAGGGTCGCAGTCACCGGTTGCTTGCATGGCGTGCATACTTCGTTTATCACACTCGGGGGCGGGCACAAAATCTGGAGGAGACCGCCATAACAAGCTCAGAAAAAAATGTATCTAAAGGAAAACTTAACGACGTACTCGCCAACTGCAACAGCAAGTCAGCTGATGAACTGCCCAAAGGCTAGCGTAAGTAAACGACACGGAAATCTCACAGGCCTTCTTTGGACACGGGGAAAGTGGGGCTTATATGCATCCGCTTGTCTATCCAACCGCAACCACTGTAAGAAGTCCACTCTGGCAAGGTCCAAATAACAACTATCAACAGAGGTCATCTCTGGACGGAACAAACACTGATTCAGTGTTTCAAAGCTACATACGCCAATGTAGTCATCACGGGCTCACCACCAACTGCTAAAAATACGGCAACCCACAATCCTCTGGGAGGCTAGGTGTGTGTTCAGCCCGATCATTTTGATGATGTGGCGATGCACCTCGTACCCGAGGAAAATCGTGCTTGCTGCTCTCGAGTTTTCGTTGCACCTGCCCTGGTTGGGTGTTGCACCATTATTGAAGCCATTAGCCGCGGTGTAACGCGTTAGGATAAAACCTCTCTTAGAACAGTCGCTTCCTACACGTCGTTTGAATAGAAGTGTGATGATGGATTACATTCGGTTGGCTCACTAGCAGACGGTTTCTGTGCCAATAAAATAATGGCAAATCGTTCAGTTGCAACACCCTTTCGGTGCCTAGCTGCCATGCCACTCGAAGGGTTGGGATACCGCCAGGTTGTCTAAAATTAGACAGAAGTTGATATGCGAAGGTCGGGTTCCAACCACGGACCTTCCGGTCATTAAATTCGCGCTCTAACCACTGAGCCATCTCACCCCCGCTGTGTGTTCTTCACTGCGCTAGCCTGTTGCACTCTGAGCCCGCTGGTTCCGCCTCGTCTCCCTTTCCACACATACTTCGTTTCTGTTGACGTCCAACGGACCATGTAGGAAAATTGTCCTGAGGTCCCGGAGGGGTACCACTTGTATCATGAGGTGAGATCCAGCGGTTAGCACGTGGTCGCCAGCATCACTTAGCCGTTTGTCTCTTCCCAGTTACGATTGATGTCTTCTTAACTGGGGTGTTCTACTTGCCCATTGAAATATGAGATTAGGGCTATGTCTGAGTTCTTCATGTTGGACAACAAAATGATTATTTCTCGATAAAAGACGTCTTACGAAGTCAGAACCACAATTAGTTGATGCAAAAACAGAAACTGTGAACAAAGAGTAGTTAGTATTTCGATCGATGTGAGTCCATCCGCCAGTGGACGCGAATGGCATCGAGGCAACTGACTACAGGTTTCCGGTTAAACATGGGATTCTAAGCTCGGGAACTGACAAATATAACAACAACTGCTGCATCAGCTTCGGCAGCCGAAGAGTCATGGTCGGTAGAAGGTAGGCAGTAGTGTTTTAAGCTCATTTGCTGCAAACGTATCTAGTGTTCCGATTTCATGAATGCAGCCAATTTCTGTCGATAAGGTATGAAGTGTGCGCGCAGGAGCAGCTTGTTTAGGGGTTCCAATATCGAAAGCTGCAATAAAAACGAGGGACCGCGGTCTGATCAACGAAAGCAGATCGGCAGGTATCAAGTGTGCAGTTGGTCACTGCCCTGGCATGCATATGGCAGAGTGTTCATCCAATGGGACGGAGGGAGTTAAGAGGGACTAACTAATGATGATGATGGGCATCAGCAGTCGTATGGTTTCCCTTACCCGCCCTGCTGTATGCAGCAAGTAAGCCGACCTGGCCGATGATACTACACGATGGTCGATGTAGCACGAGGGTACGTATGTTTTCGTGACTTCCTCAGCTGCATGCTGGCCATATATTGTTTTTGCGCAGTGCGATCTTTTGAAATAACCGAAATTGTCTGGATATGTAGTGTCCAGCCACGTATAAAAATGATCACATCGTCATCAGTTACCGATGGCATTGAATACTAATCGACTGCCGTTCCTTTTGGGACACTTGTATGGATTCTGTCCGTGCACTCCTCTGGGGTACTTCCCTCCTCACTTTTCAAGGCTGCATGTGATACTTCATCATCATCATTGACGTCATCCCGGCAGGAGTGTATGAAAGAGACTACGAAGAGTCTGGGCGCTGTTGGTACTGCTCGTCTTCGAGGATGGGGACAGCGTGATCCTCCTTTTCATGGTTGGGGGCACTGCACCTCGGTTTGGTTGTGGTAGACTAGCACTGAATTCTGTCCCATATCCGCTTTTATTCAAATAAATTATGGTTGTACAGCAGCAAAGCATCAGTTTCCTATACCGATGTTATGCTGTCGATGATGGTGATGGTGAACACTGAGCAACAGCAGATGAGAACAGTGATGCTCCAGTGCTGTACGATCATATCGATTTATTTGAATAAGGCCGTATAAAGGAAAGAAGGAAGAAATGGCGTAGGGACCGTCATATACGGCTAGCCTACAGCAAAAATCCAAGGTGCCTACACCTACAACACTCAGTCAGATAATGTGGATAGAAACTAACAGCATGGACGCCACTGACATAAGTTAGCCGCCATATCGTTTAGTGTCTCCAGCCAAGAACGGGGAGAGTCACGTGGGCCCAACCCTTGGATTCCAATAGCACCCAAACTTCTCATACCATCCTTCATTCCCTTATGCCACATCAAATTGTCTACACCCACAGGTTTGCTCTGTTCCGAATTAGGCACGGAAAACAGCGCTAGTCTTCACAGGAGGTCACTCGGCATGCGCAACACATGACTCAGGCACAGTAGCTTGCAATACTGGGTGCACTTTCAGTGAAGTACCATCTGCTTCACCCAAAACCCGCCTCCTGGTAACCTCATTCCGAATTCTTTGGTTCCAGCCACTTCCAACTGTACCTCTGTGACATTAATGGTCAAAGACCTGAAGATGTCTCAGATCCTTTTCCCGAGGACGCCAAGTCTTGCAGCCGTACAATCACACAACCCGTACTGTAGTCTGATACGTGCGTCCTTTGAGACCAAGTGATGTAACTTTCTGATGTCACGAGTTGCAATCCTGCCGTTCGAGATTCTTGCGTTCACTTCGGATGTCATGCTATCATCAGAGCTAAGGCAACTTCCGCCATGCGTATAGCGTTCCGTTAATTCACTTACTTGAATTCTTAAGAGCATTTTCAAAAGCTGTACGCCCTGAGCGTGACATAGCACTTCGTGGGAGCGAAGCGCATGTCGAAGGACTGGGTGACCTTGGTCAGCTTTTCCAGCATTGCTTGCTCTACCTGCTTTTCTTCAGAAATGAAGACAATGTCGTGCGCATATTTCAGGTCGACAGTGCTCTCACCGGGGTTTTGGAGACTTGTCAGTGTTTGCTTCAGTACCTCATCAGTAACGAAAGCAAACAAAATGGACATCCTTGTTGAACGCCACTGCTTGTGGGAAAGCTTTTGGAACGCTCCCCGTAAACTCTCACGCAACCACGAGTATGTGAATACAAACAATGCATGCTATTGACGGACTTCTTGGGCATACCCTGTTGCGCAAGTGTATTGGGAGAGCTAACCGATAGACAGAATCGAATGCATTCTTGAAGCCAATGAACAACAAGATTGTAGAGCGCCTACACGCGTGCCGTTCCTATTACACTTGAGAGTTTGAAGCCGTGGTACACAGCTCCTTCTCAGCTGGATTCCTGCTTGCTGTTCTCGAGTTCTGTTTTCACGCGCCTTGTTAGGACGGTGTGAAATAAGCGACGCAGAGAGGCTGGTTGCATCGGGCTCAAGCTAGTTCCCTTGCGATTGCCACACTCATTGCGAGCACCCTTTTTGAAAATGGGCACCATCCCATTTAGTTGGGATGGTCTCTTTCGCCCAGATAGAAGGAAACAAGCTAGACAAACACCGAGGATTTCACTCCTGTCTCTGAACAGAACAGGTGTGAGTTCGTCACGACCAGAACTCGGTCACGCTTGA
>NIRI02000063.1:4992-24998 GCA_003604175.2 Clonorchis sinensis | reverse complement strand
ATGTGCAACAGAAAATATCCGTCCGTTTGCAACACAAGGAAGTCATCATTTCCAGACTGGCTTACAACAACCTAATGTGGAAAGGTTTTGGAAACGAACCAAACTCGGTCACGTAATGGATGGTGTTCTTACTGTGGACAAATATCATTGGTTGTGACCAAGGCATTTTGGATCATATGTACAGATAAAGAGGTATGGTACCGACGAGTTGGACTTAACCAGGTGTCTGTCTGCCACGCAGAAAGCCGTCAACACGGTTTTTGAACTGTCTGTTTAATTGATCAGTTGGAGAAGTTCTGCTTACACCAGAACAAAACCATCTGGTTAGCAACCCGAAGACCATATATCCTTTGAACGGAACGGATACTGGTCACTCCATCTGCGGCACAATACTCCTGAGGCTGAGGCCACAATGCTTGTAAATCGGAGCGGTTTCATCCAAATTCATCTAACATTTTAGGACGTCGGGGCTGCGGATTGCATTTGCCAGGTAAAACAGACAGGGTACCCAATTTTTCTTAGAGTAGTGGTACAGAACTTCGGAACTGGGTGACCCAATCGGTCGATCGATCGGGCAATCATTTTATCGGAGCCTAACATCTAGTTTTTACTCTACGTTTTGACAGTGGGAACAGGCTGTGATGAATCTGCGCCGTTAAATGAACTCTGCGTAACCAAATCATGTGAGTATACCAATACAATTTGGGTACGCATCAAGTCGGGAAATTGAACTACACTGGTCCTTAAATTCCAAATGTCAGCTAAACTTGGTTCAAAAGGATGTGTTGGAGTATTGGTAGCTCGGGCGCATTCGCCGGTTGTTCATCAGGAGTTTCTTCATCTGTTCACCGAGCTTGACAAGTGAGTTGCAAAAGATCTCTCACCATTCGAGGAGACACGACCAATGCGCGGGTTGTGCCTGATTATTTCTCCTCGAATGGTGAGAAGGTGTCTGCAAGTCAACTGCCAGGCTCGGCGAAAAGATCAACAATCACCTGATCAAATGCCAATCGAATAACGATTCAAGCTCCGTACCATTCGGTTCTGTTACGGGGGAAATAAGTTCTCCGAGTAAAGTGACACACATCCTTGACATGTTTAGTATGGATCGAATGGAAACTTTGGAATTATGAACTTCTGATAGGTCACGCAAACGCGGTAATTGTGAACCTACTGAAGTTCATTTCGTGAGAGCTAATCGCACTGCTGTTCAGGCGCCCGTGGCCATGTTCAACCAGTGGTAGGAAGATCTCGGGTTCGTGAAGTTCGCACTACTGATGATCCCCACTAAGAATGAGACAGTTGTAAGGTGCTTCACGGCTTTTCGGCATAGACCGACTTCACCAAACAGGACGAAATCTCAATTGAAAACGTATCCGCCTAGGCTTTCAACAACTTCCGTTTCGCCTAAACATAAACAGTCCGTCTAGTTTTCATTGTTCTCAAGACAACGAAATGCGACAATGGAAACTGGACATCATTTTGCGCGTGAACATCTCTTTAGTTTCATGGACGGTATTGAAAATGTTGATGAATCAAATATGTCATCAGCCAGATAGGCGTTGGGCAGATAAAAAGGTTCAAAAAAAGCTGCGGACGTTTTCTCAATGAAGCAGCGTGAACATGTGAAAACAATCCGGTCTGGGGCTTGCTTACAAACCAAATAATTATAGGGCTTACTGACGGAATATTGCAGAAATTCGTGGTTCCCTAGGTGTTTATCCCCTGAGAATACCTCCTCTGAAATGCTGTAACAAGACTGCTTCAATCGTATATGCCTATAGATTCGACAGGAGGCTTTGTGAAAGCTTGATCCCGTTACTATCCGTTTCAGTTGTTTTTTTTCCAAGAACAACTATCAAAACGCTATGTACTTACCGGAGGATACTGTACTAAGAATAGTCAGATCACTAAGTGTTGGAAAATCGGTGCACCTCAATGGTCTATCAACCGTTAACAAGGGTGAATTTGGAGGGGGGAGTTGAAATTCAACAACACTATCAATAACTGTTATATCTGACTGCCATCCCCACTCCAGTGCTTGGTGCCAGAAAGAACTCACAGACAACGGTACACAACAGCTCTATTTCGAACAAGCGAGTGCGTGCGAGTGCAAAAGTTACAACGTCCCCACGCTATTTAAAGGGCACTTTCTGACATTGATCCAGGCTGTAGTGAACACTCATCAACATCGATCATGCTTCTATGAAATGCCTGAAAGCTGATCACGTTCGGTCGTACTTCTGTGGCGTGTCTGAACACTCATAGGCTTTTGCTGAATTGATTGAACGATTGACTGGCCTGGATGCTTGCTGACTTTCCTGTTGAGATTTTGGTAGAGTTTTAAGGTCTCAGTAGGTTTCGGGCGTCCTGGGGTTACTTTCAGGAACCTAACCTTCGTGACAATAACACAGATATTTCTATTGCAATACACCTACCGTCAGCGCAAAGGTTTCTGAAATGTCTAGCAGAATAGACCCGAATCCGGTGACGGCTGACTACTACTGAGGGCGATCGTTTCCACAAACCTACAGGTGACAAAAGGTGAGTATGCCATTATAAAGAATAAAAATCAAACCACCACGCAAACAGAGCTCAGTGCATAATGTGCACAGTACTGACCAGAAGTTCGTGGCGTGAACACAAGCTGGCGCCTGTCTTAGACTGGACAATCTGACCACATCTCACCTCGAACCACGGACCGTTTGATCAGTAAATTCGGCACTGTTAGGGTTTAAAGCGTTTATTGGCATTCACATGCCGTTGGACTAGAAGTGAGAGGCTTTAAAAAGTATTCATTGCTTGAAGGAAACCATTCCTGATGTTGCTGAAAACGCTTCGGCAGCTCACGACCGGTTCCACCCTTCTTTATCGGGCCCAACAGGTAGGTGCGATCCCCGATATTCCGTCAACCATGAACGCAAGTTTTACGAAATTCCCTAAGTACTCTCTTGCATACCAAATTGGTTTTAACGGGAAACTTGACTGATTTTCAGCTGAATCTCTCTTTGATAATATTCATATAATATGGATTGAAGTAGAACGCTGTGTTGGCGGAAATTCGGCCAATGTGTCTATCTACTGAAACCCAAAAAGAGCGAAACCGGTTGTGGGCTGTCGAAGTGTTTTCAGCAATCTTATGAGCAATTTCCTTTGACATTTGGAAGATTGCACCAACTGAAACACGAGACAGTCTTTGTGCAGCACATTCCGTTGAAGACTATTCATTGCTTCTTTTACGGCAGGCACATCCTGATTACGTGACCAAGTGAGACACAAATCATACCCAAAACATTTTTGTAGGCCTGAATTTCACCTCAAATCCCTTACAGTTGTGTAAACCACACAGATAAGTCCAAAGAGTCGTTCATATCACACAACTCTAGAAATAAAACAGACATGAGGTTATTGCCCCCGAATAACAGGTTCCTGCATTAGGAAGCACGACATTCTAAGAGAGCCTGTTTTCCAATCCAAAATACTTTCTTCATTTGCATGAAGGAAAAAACAGTGTCGCTTGAAGCCCAGTAGTGGACAAAATTTCAAAGATGGCACCCCGGTAGGCAGAAAAAAAGTCCAACAGGAAGCGCGACTTGGGAGAGGTGAAACGATTTAACTGATATATGGTGTCACATTTTCGCTCAATGAGCCCTGTGTTGATTCATTTCCTCTATTCTTTTTGTGTACAACCTGATTTTTCGTTTGTCGTTCCCTTTTTGTGCCCTTGCTAGGTTTGACCTGAACGTAAACCGCTCTTTAAACCTGTCGTTCAAATCAACAACGTGGGTTTCACCATCTTGTTGCCATCTTACCTTGAGTCGGTGCGAACTTCAGGTAGGCGCAATGTTTCCTACCCCCCTTAACTTTGGTAAACAATACTTCTGATATCTTTGTTGACTTTAACATTTATGTTCTTCAACCTCCTTTGTTATCTCGGGAGGGGGGGGCGAGATGGCTCAAGTGGTTAGAGCTCGAATTTACTGACCGAAAGGTCTGCCTCTCGACTTCCCCTGGGCAACCTGGCAGTATCTCAGCCCTCGTGCTTCCCTCGGGTGGCATGGCAGCTAGGCACCGACACTGTCCCCCTAGGCCAAGCATGGCTGGTCATGTAAGGTCCAGCAGGCATGTGGGTAGAAATTCTGTCAGAACCAAGTTAGAAAATGAGATATTAGCAGAAGAGATTGTGTCAGGGATGAAAGAGCTGGAGGTTGGGACGTGGAGGTTAGCGTCTCGAAAGGAGATGCTGTTGGATTATGAGTCCTCTTAGGACGAAAGGATGATTGCAGATGACTGTGAGTGTGGTTTTTCATCTGGTCGACAAAATTTCAAGTTTTTCCCAAAAGTCAACATGGGAAAAACAGATTGCCCACGACCTTCTACGCATTTGCGTAGAAAAGATGCCGCCACCTGGGTTCGAACCGCGGTGCACAAAATGGACTGCCCGCATTCTGACCACTGCATCACGAAGCTCACCCGCGGTCTGCCGAAAAGAGAGATAGATAATTTTGACGGAAATCAGATGAAATTTTGAAAGTTTATGGAAGCTTTGCAATTGAGTGTACCTGATCGAGTGTCTGACGGTAAAAATTAGTTGATATACCATCTCTATTATTGCTGTGGGAAAGCAAAAAAAGCCACCGGGCACTGCGTCTTCCTTCCTGGTAAAGCAGGCTATCAAAAGGTCATGTTTATCCATCCTCAGGACGCAGCCCGTCACATCACACGACGTAACACACTTGTTCATGAACGAGGTCCATTGCTCCGATGCCTTACGAAGATTGGTCAGAAAGATGAATGATTGCGACCTGGCACTCAGACAGATACATTACACGTGAGATCTGAATTGTTCACCGAATCTCAAGCGCATAGTAGAACGTTTACCTTAGCATTTGCAACAAAGGTGGGTCGAAGCGGCGGACAACGTACTACCTTCGAGTTTAGAGCCTGAATTTGTGCACCTCGTATCTTTCCTTGACAGATGTGTCTCCGTTGCCTCTAAATGTTACGGTGTTTCTACCAACCTCAGCAGATATGCTGACCAATTAGACAAAGTAGGCTTGGAGCACCCACCTTGAAAGGCCCACATCAACGTTGTGGCTATGAAACCGAGCACTGCTTGCTGTCAGTGTGCACAGACTCGTAATCTCTCAGACTATAAAGTGTTCGCTACCCTCCTTCATCTCAAGAAGCTGAATAGGCTGAAAATCGTCAATTTATGCTTCAGCTGCCTGAAAACAAACCATAGAACATTTGAGTGTCTCGTCCATACACGTAACGTCATCTCGAATTGTAGCCAGCGACAACACCATCCGCTTCACGACACAGCGGACAGGGAAGAAGGCCGTGAAGAGTTCTAACGTCAACTCAACGATAGCTGGGATTCCTTTGAGCTACCTTGGGTTCGTTTGGTTGGGCCAAACGGCTTTGTGTTAACTAATGCTCCGTTGGACAATGGTTCTGATCTTACCCTACTGGCGGTCAACGTAGCTAAGCAGCTTGGAATAGAAGGGGAAACAAGCAGGGGGAAACATCCTTACGCGTATCTGACGGCCTTGGACAACTTCCGAATCAGCCGTCCCTGCAGGACCAAAACAAATATCAGCACGCGACACAAGGTTGAGGACTCTATATTTTGAATGTTTGAATCTGATTTCTACGAAAATTACGGTGAAAGTGTTGAACCCATTAAAGCCTCAGTCCATAATATTAATATGCCAAAAGCGACAAAGCGGCAACATTCATCCTCGGACTGCCAGGTCACAATCCCGAAAGGGTCACGGTGTAAATGCCTAGAAATCAACTGCTCGTAACCATGCAGGACATCATGAACATCTGCTGATTTCAACTCCACCTCGGAATCGTCCACAGTTGAAGACGGTACTGGGTGAACTTGCCTTCCCTGGATCAGCTGGAAGAGTTACTTTCAAAGTTTCCTCGGGGTTTCCAACCAGTTTCATGAAAACTTTTAGATAAAGAACGTCGCAGTCAGCACTTTAACGCGGCTCTCTTGGGATTCTACTCAAAGTCAGGTTCGACTACTGCGTGTAATGCGTTACAAAACGTAAAATTCGGTGACCGTAAAATCAGTGTCCTACTCGCATTCTGGTGAAGCACCAGACGCTGAAGCCTCCAAATCTGTCCGAATGCTTCAAGTTCAGGTACTCAGTCCTCCGGGGAATGCTACCGGATGTTGCCCCTATTCCATGTGGTGGCCAAAGCATAGCTCACAAACACACTCAAATTCGCTGATGAAACCACACTGCGTCGGGCCACGCCCGGACAGCACGTAATGCAGAAAAACGTGCTACGACCAAGTGCTTTCGGTGGTATCGAAAACAACGTGTATCTGATAAGAACATACCATGTGATGCTTCAGGGTCTGAATTGCGCAAGGCTGATTCGGAGCCGTTGAACATCAGTTTGAGCCGGAGACATGACGGTGCCCTCAATGAATTTGCAGTTGTCGAGTTTACATCTGGTGCGTCTGCCCAATCAACTCTCCAGAAGCGTATATCACCGAAGGGGTGGCAATGCTTTGGGACTTGGTTCTTTGTAGAAATTCGCACAGAAAAAACACCAGTGCCGAAAATACAACCTAAAGCGAATCAAACAACGCCCAAACTACCTGAAAATCCAGATGCCCCCCCTCAAGTCGGCAGTATTTCTGAAGAGGAGGGTGAAGATGGCAGCGACGGGTCAGAGGATGACGTTCAAGTCCCATGGGTCTGGAATAGAGAAAACCGAGGATGCTGCGAAGAAGGAAGAATCCGTCAGTGATGAAGATGAGGATGAAGATGATGGTTATGGTGATGACGATGATGAAAATTAGAACGCTCGATTGGAAAATGAGGGGATAGATGATGTCAGCAATGAGCGGATACAGGTGGGAAAGCCACGAGAAAGAAGTAACTCAACTCTGTCCAAAAAAAATCAATTTGGGAGCCAGGATAGAAGACATCGTGGCTCACACTGTAAAGGGGCTCGGGGTTTTCTCCTCAAGGGGACAGAGGCTGCGGTGGCAGAAGTGGTTTCCCCAATCGTGGAGGTCACGATAGCTTTTTCGGCCATCACAGTACAGGCCAAGCCCGAAAGTGACGGTCATATTCGGAAAGTGCTGGTATGGAATACATCCGGAAAGGTCAGGTGTAATATAGTCGCATCTGCCTGCTGGAAGGAATGGAAGACAAGCAGTTACTCACCCACCCTAGGCGAATGCTCCGGATTGAGGGACACGTTTGTTGCTAGAGCCATTTTATTGAGCGGAATTCCCACCCACGCAGTAATTAATAGCAACACTTTTGTTGTGTGCCTTCTTTATCCATTGGGTTTCCAATTCGGAATGACTGTCATGCTTGTATCTGGGTCATGCTGCTCACCGGAATACCGCATTCGTCTGACTACTGTGGACGTTCCCCATCCGTTTAGCTGCAGGTAGGGACAGTGCCACCTTGCAAGTTGTCGGTAGAGGTCCCGAATCAGTATTTGTCCGATGCCTGTGTTTCACTGTGGATACTCTCGGCCTCGTTACTTCTCTCGCGATAGACGGATTTTCCTACAACCACTGACATCCGTTTGTCCTTTTGATGATGGCTCCCTCACGTGACTACATCCCTATTACAACAGGACGTTAATTTAGGCTTAGGGAGGTGAAAGAGGACGTTGTGGTAAAAGCCACGGTAGTTACTATGATGTTAATTTTACTCCACACAACCTCACCTCTCACGGAACTCCAACTGTTTTTTATGCTGCACGATCGACATTAGTATTCAATGAGTTGAGTCGGTGTCCACAAAGGTGTTTCCTTTTTGAAAGAATCGGATGCATACGTATAATGAACAACTTTAGATCGAACGAAAGCAATCCACACATTAGCTTGTTCGTACATTGATGAATGAACCGCAGTGTGGAGAATGTATCTGTTGTGTCTGCTGATTCGCCAGTCTGCTGTAGCTGACTGCTGACCCGCTCCAGTGCCTAATGCCGAAAAAAAAACTCACAGAGGGGAACACAGCTATATTCCGAACAAGCGAGTGCGGGAGCGTGAGTACGTGCGAGTGCGAGAATACAACTGTCTCCAGCTAGTTATTGGAGGGACACTGTCTAACTTGGTCCAATGCTGACGCACGCGGTCTGGCCTTGGTACAGGCTGAGACGCGCTGCACATTGCGGGGGCGTTGTATGATCTTGATCAACGCTGACTCGCGCTGTCTGGGTTTGATACATGGCTGTGAAGCGCTGTATATTGAGGGGGCGTTGTCTGTCTGGTCAACACCTAGCAGAGCTGAGGGTCTCAGTAGATTTCGGGCATTCAGTGGTTGCTTTCAGGAATCTGACCTTCCTGATAGTATCATCTAATCAACATTATCATGCACGCTTACTATACGCACCAGACATCTGGCATACGTCACCATTTGCGCCCTCATTTATTTTGCTCACTATAGTTAGACCCCACCAAGTGGAGAACGACAGGGCACTTCTGCGGCGTGCATCACTGGGTGTAGTTGTACGTTCTGACGACCGTGGAAGCCGTTCAAAAAGGAAGAAATGGTCGTTGGCTTGTTCGCTTAGCTGGGCAGTATGATTGCAAACGTTTCATCACCAGTCGTCAAGGTGACAGCATCAATGCGTTATTGGGGAGCGTAATGGTGCGTAGCGATAGGTTAGTGGTTGACACAACCAATAACGCACTGATGATGTCACCTCAACTGGTGAGAAAACGTTTGCAATCAAATTGCCCGGCTCAGTGAACAAACCAACGACCATCTACGCTACCTGAACTATCAACATTTTCCTCTATAGAAAGGGGAGAAATGCGCACACAGGACCACATATAGTGCGCCTTGTGACTGCAAACCCGTCTAAGACATCCTGCAAATTTAGACTGATAGTGAGACATTCAGATAGTCGTACCAACTTGTCTTCAGTTTCCCATCGAAAACACCGGGAAAGAAAAGGCTCCTTCAAGAATATGACCCACTTTTTTAACTTTCTCGAAGCGTTCATGCTAAATCTTAGGTTCATCTGGGTTTGCACCGCGTTTTATTTGTAACGAACGGACAAAATCCTTGGTGGTTGGGAGAACCCTTCTGTCCGGTTTGTGGATAATGCCTCTAGGCCATTACCATAATCAGTTACTACAAATATATTTGAAACTGATAATTTCCGTGTGATTAACTCCACTTTGCCTTTCTAGCACGATATAATCGATCGCCACCACTGAAGTTCTTCGAAGAATTATTGATTACTCACAATAATCCGCCAATTTGCACTCAGGAGTAATTGTCAATCACATGAATCTTTACCTATACGCAGTGTACATAATCACATCTACTTGTCAGATTTTGACTACACTACGTATTTTATGAGCATAGAAACTGTACGAAATGGTTCCATCATGTATTTTGTGTCAGTTCCATGCTAACTAGGTAAGCCGTCGTCGAAAGCTCCTTTTCGACAGCACACAAAAGGCCCATGACCTGTTTCTAGCTCGAACGTGGTCTGACAATATCTGATAAAGGAGATATCTGGAGTCCAGTGACAGCCTTGGCGGGTTGAAGAAGTCCATGCAAGGTGAATGGTGCTACCCGTGTTTATGTGTAGGTGTGTCGTGTACACATTCGTCTTTGTAGAATGCACTCATTTCTTACAACTTCCGCGATGCTGAGTAATATCGTAGCTCTTGAAATCAGTCAAATATGTATCTATGGAGCTACGCTTATTTATAGTTATCAGGAAGGTCAGATTCCTGAAAACAACTACTGAATGCCCGAGATCTACTGAGACCCTCAGCTCTGTAGATGTTGACCAGACAGACAACGCCCCCCTCAGTATACAGCGCCTCACAGCTTTCTATCAAACCCAGACAGCGCGAGTCAGCGTTGCTCAAGGTCAGACAACGCCCCCGCAGTATGCAGCGAGTCGCAGCCTATACCAAGACCAGACCGCGTGCATCAGCATTGGACCAAGTTAGACAGTGTCCCACCAATGACTAGCTTGAGTTGTATTCTCGCACTCGCACGTACTCACGCTCCCGCACTCGCTTGTTCGGAATATAGCTGTTGTGTTCCCTTCTCTGAGTCTTTTTTTCCCGGCATTAGGCACTGGAGCGGGTCAGCAATCAGATACAGCATACAGCGAATCAGCAGACATAACAATAGTGAAAGCCAAAACCTATAAAAAAAACTCGATGGATAGCGCTCAGTTTTATATTTGGCAACAGATGCCATGGGAAGATTGGAGTTAAAACTTACTGAGTCATTCACGAAATACACTCGTTAGCATTCGTTCATGACAACACGCAAAAAGAGCGTCTCAAGTTTCAGCTGATACGATATTCGAGAGGTCACAGTACATTTTCTTGAAGGAAACTATTCACAAGGTTTCTGAAAACTTTTCGACAGCACTTCAACAAAATTTACCGCGATATCCCCAAGATCGGGGCAACTGGAAAGTGAACCGGCCTCTGTGCAGCACAACCAGTTGAAGAATATCACAAACGAGCAATTCAGCAGGGTTTCAGTCGGGTACTCCTTGAAGACCAACTTAGTATACAAATGGTTGTAATTCGCGAAAACGAAACTCCAGTGAAGAAAACTTGCGCTTGACTCTTCTCAACGGAGATCGCCAACCAAGTCTTCCAGTCAAGACAATTATGGTTGTGATATCTCGAAAGTGTATGAGATTTTACACTTACAGGTAACTGTGCCGTGGTTTTTCCAAGGTCATCTCTGAACTGTTTTGCGGTCAAAACTGACCGCAGCCGGCGTCAAAAACGCAAAAACACTTCAGAATAAAAAAGCCACAGAGTATATTTCACTCCAATTATATGGACCTACAAGTGCAACTATTAACCTACGGTCCGCCGCCAAAACTGACTGCGTATCTGTCCTTGTGGTAACACTGATCACTGGTCAGTTTATCCCGTGATTAACGAGAATGACCTCCTAAGGACACTGGTCGGTCGTACACGGATCAGATGTCGCATGTTAAGGAAGGTCACGTAAACACTGTGCGATGATCGATTTTGAATGTATTTCAGATATCGTTGCATACAACATCTATTGGAAGTTACGCGACCTTCCCTCCTGATTCTTCTTCTTATTTAGCAATGGCACTATACTGGAAAAGACACGCCGAACTATGACCATCGACAATCAGATATTATCACGGTTTTTTGTCAGTTGGTATTGCGGTTTCAGTGCTAACCCGATAAACCCTAGGTCTAACGGCCCGACAACACAGCACCATACACGTCTTGGCCATCGTAGCGAATCGTTTTGTAGTGTTAGGTAATCTGACCACGCACTTGCATGGGTGATTTTCCCCAAAGCAATATTTTCGCAATTAACACTTTTTACAACTCAGTGAGTACGTTTCATGCAAATGTGCTTTTGTTTTAAGCCCGTCTGCATCATGCAAGTGTTGGAGCTGGAGGTTTAATAGAGCATACTGATATTCTTCCGCATAATGTGCAACACAGGCGGCCTCGAGATGCTGTTGGGAAAAGATCCAATAAAGTATCACAACAAAAAGTACAAATTACTTTTGGGCTTATCGGCTATATGCAAATTAAATTGCTAGGAACAAGATTGACTCAATCAAAGGCACAAGTAGAACCTGGAGACTGTGCTGCTGACAAAGTAGGCGCGGACGAGCGACGGCGCTCGATGACCGTAACTAGGGCAGCGAAACGACCTTGCCCTTTGGTCCAACTCTGATTGGCTCAGCACCTGTAGACGAATCAGATGCTAGATTACGAGACGAATCAATGATCACCTCCTATGTATCGGACGAAGACAGACTGACGCAGCCATTCGACGCGATGGCGTCTGCTAGGGTCAACGAAAAGCCACGGACCATAGTCCTACCAGTCGACGGCAGCGAGCATAGTGAGCGTGCCTTCCGCTGGTACCTGAATAATGTGATGCAGCCCAACGACAATGTAAAGTTTGTCAACATCATTGAACCCGTCTACACAAGTCCCGGTTTCGGAGCAGCAATCGAATTGCCGTCTTTGCCAGATGTCTCTCGAGTTATGGCGGAGACCGTGGAGGCAGGGAAAAAGCTGTGTCAAGAGAAGATGCACCAAGCTAAGGCATACAACATTAACTCTCAGGCATTTTTGCATGTTGACAGCCGTCCAGGTCCTGCCATTGTGAAGGCAGTGCAGGACTACAATGCAGACCTGGTGATTATGGGAAATCGAGGCATCGGAACAGTTCGCCGTACTTTCTTAGGCAGTGTCAGTGACTATGTTCTGCACCATTCACATGCACCCGTTGTTATTGTACCCCCTAATGCAACAGAAGCCAAATAAGCTGGTAGGATCTTGTTTTACTCACTTTGAATGATTCATGTGTTTTTTTATCCTCATCCCTCTTGTCTGGATATTTTGTTTGCATCTGGTTCTTATAAAAGGCATCAAAGGCCACTTGCATAATGTACGCTTCAATCTTTGTGGAATCGCTTCTCCGCGGTCCGGGGCACGCCTGCGGATGTAAGTTTCGACTAGTACCGCGATTCAGACGGTAACTTCCGTGCCTGCGACGATGATGATGCAGTAATTCTGTGTTGTCTTTTCAAGTGTTTCGGATGGGTACGTACAACTAGGGTGACAGTGTGAACTTACGCTTTATAAGTTATCAGCAACTAGAACTGTTCTATTCATTAGTAGGCCGACTTCAGAATAAGAGGTACTAGTTTAATAGGGGGAAAAGTTTGCGGAAGTTGTGCGTCACAAACCATTCCCGGCCACTACGTCGAGAAATAGCTTAAACTCCTAGGTGCTGATGAGTACGGTTTGTGTATTACGTTGTGAGAAACCATCAAGACTGAATGTTCTATCTGAGTGTATTGAATTCCGTAATCAAGCTATTATCATCCATCGCCCGGTGGCTTAGGTTCACGTTAGGGTTCTGACGATAGAAGGCAAATGACCTAGTTCATAAGTTCAACTGTGACAAAACCACTGGTCTGAATATGAGCCCAGACCATAATATTTTGCATATCCTTTAAGATAGCCCCACATTTCAACAATAATCCCAAATGCAGTAGTAAGTCAAGGAGAGCCGGGGAATAGTGACATAGTTTGTGGCTGGGGAACGGGGACGTCAAACCAAGAGATGGGACTGTTTTGACTTTACCTGTCCTATCTGAATAGGTAAGTACGCTTGGCACTTGACCGCAAAACTTACGATGGCACTGTTTCCAAAGGATTCACAACTCAGCCACTGGAGATTTACCTTAGGTAGCATGAAGATTCACTATACTCGACTAGTTTGCACATCGAGATACCTGACGTGTTCATACGGGGATCTGGCGTGACAGCTTGTTAGATGCAAGGTTTCTGTCAAGGTTTTCCGCTATAGTGTCAAGCCAGCCAGGCGTAAATCGTCCAGGACGTCGCATTTAGCTGAACGCAAGTGTCTCTGAAGCTGTTCCACGTATCTACAGGAAACTTTTCCCTTAGTTTGTTTTGCCGACTGAAATTTTTGCATTCACATACGCACCAGTTTTTCAAAAAGTGCGATCCACTACGACCCCAAGCGATCAAATATGACCGTAATTTCTGTCGATTGACGCTGCAGAAGAAATGCAATCAGTGGTCGTAAAATTCATACGGAAGAATGTTTCAGCACTGTTCCTCGCTCGCCTATACCAATGATTGCAGGAGTATTTTCAAACGGTCGACTCTATCCGAATCGCAAATCTCATGCAAAATAGGCCATTCCCCAACAGCCCAGAACTAAGGTCACAAAAACGATAACCTATGGAACGAATTCCACTCACTGCATTTAGTTAAGTTTTTGACACTATTACTCCTGAAAGCGAATCCTGTTGTCAGAACCGAAGTCAATCATGCCCCCTTCCTGGACCCAAAATGGGGTTGAAATGAAACACAAGTTGCAATACGTTCGTTCCCCTGCCATAACCCTTCTATCTTTTGGGAATCCTCTGCCGAAGAGAATCAATGTTCCTCTATCAGACCATTCAGGTACTGCACTACTCATAAGGTTGCTGAAAATTCTTGTATAGCCCACGACCGGTTTCGCCCTTCCTGGGGCTCATAAGGTAGGCGAATATCGTCTACATCATACAACCAGTCATTCGTGCAGTACCATTTCCGGCCCGCGGCATTACATCTAGCTAGCAGACTGACTCACCGTTTGAGAAGCCGTTGAAGGTATTTGTAAGGCTATGTGGAATTGTAACCAAATGTCATTTCCTAGCTTCATTTGTGAACTAGGTTTGTTGAGTTTGACGCCAATGTATTTACGCAGTTGGGACACATAAAGAAGAATGTGACAAGAGAACGAATGCATAGAGACTGGTAATAAACACATTACGGCCAAATAGTGTTACTATTATTGTTATTTTTTGTAGCTGTCCTGGGCCATTTGTATGCACAGTATCAAATGAAGGCTAACCCTATTGAGAAATTGGAGTGGAATGTGAGAGACATGATCAGCTGGTCCACCTTGAACATACAATGTGTGTGGTTCATTCGTTCACTTGTGTGAGTGAATATTTCACCGTCCACACGACACGAGAGTGCTCGGAACGGACCTCTGAGAAACGTGCTCGCTGCGGATGGTCCATATATCTCGATTCGAGTCGATTCGGTAGTCACGTTCTGTGTAAGAAGAATGCGTATTATTTTCATTCTTCAGTCTCGTTCACTCAGGAGTGCATGGAATTACGGCCTATTCAGATTGGCTGTCACGTGCTGTTTGTGGTGTAACAAGGTTTGCAGTGGGGGTGTCTAAGTACGGAAGTCTTTGGAGCGTCACGCTGACCTTTAAGTTTCGTTTGCGCAAACGGGGTCTACATTTTTTCGACGATCGATTGTGCATCAACTAGTATCCGAACAAAGCCAGCGGACCGGACAGGGTGTTTCCTATGATGTCAAAGTACTGCCTCTGAGAAATCTCTGTTGCGCTTTATCATTTCTTTAAGCGCGTCTTAGAGAACTGCTAGATTAACCCCACTTTCAAAGCCTGTAAACCTAGCTATCCATCCAAATTCTGTCCGATTTCATGCATATCTGTTTTGTTGTAAGTCACAGGGAGACTACCGCACGGCATTATAAATCCTTCATTAAACACCTCCACTGGTGTTAAGTAATTTACGCACATGACGCGTAGTTCTTCCACGGATGCATTAGTCTGTCTCCACCACACGATTCGGAATGCTTTAGACATTAGAATGAACTGCTTCCTAGTCCGATTCATGGATTTTAGCAGTCGGTCGAAACGTCTGTCGCACAGAATTCCAGGACGACCATCAAGGGGCCCTTTGTGTCCCTCTTACACAGCAGTACGTTCAAATTGATAGGTCTTTAAAGACTGTTGCCAGCGAATTTGGCTTCCTCCAAGGAACCTTTTTTGCCATTATTTCTGTTGACTTTCCACGAGGACCCTTTGGAACTTGACATCCCTGTTGACAGAACATCTTCTACACCACTGGACACCTACTTACCTAAAAAGGGACACCAAAGTTGTCTGTCAGTAAACACAAGATTTTACGCTATGTAGGGTAGATATCTTGATACGACTTCACCCCTTTTGGCAAAGATTACTGCAAACGATCGCCCAGTATCTCAAGCTACATTCTCCGGACATTGGGATCCACTCGGACCTAACATGGCATTAACACCTTGACAAAGCCTGCCTTAAAATTAAATGACTGAGTTATTTCACACAACAACTTTCTTCCCTAACTATTTCTATTTCGATTACCTGAAACTTAGTGGTTAATCTCCCCCCCCCCCCCGTCGCTTCCCGAGGACTGCTGAAAAACGATTATATTGTCACCAAACGACTCATTCGGCGTGTATCAGCGCTGAGTGACATTCCCCGGTAGGCGCTTTGGTTAGGAGACCTACGGATACTCAGGCAAGTCTTCTTAGGACAATAACTGATAAGATTCCTCACCCATTACATCTAGATGTGATCAAGTACCTCCAGGAACGCCCAGTGCGTAGCACCGATGTACAGACAAGAACACTAGCATCCACAAACCATGTAGTACCTTAACTCCCCAGCTTTATGATCTCAATGTCGTCCTTCAGAACTAGCATAATGTGTTCTTCATTATGAAGAGTCTTCATCTCTCCAAGTCCCTTCTATGTTCCCCTCAGATTACTGCTAAGTTCCTTAGTTTTTCGTCTACGTATTCTCTGTACGCACACATGACACGGTATCTCTACTAAAATGGTTTAAACAGGAACACAGTGACGTCAACAGGTAAGCATATATCTACTGGTTAAAATGGAGGCAAATAATGAACTAAGCAGTTAAGATTAGTTAGTGACTTAGAAAACGCGGGGGCATGAAGGATTTGTTATCGGTGCAGCCCACCTTGGTTGCACACAGTTTGTTTGGTTTAAATTTAGCATTCCTAACGGAAACGAAGTTCTGCCAAGTCTACCAGGTTGCGCGGTCCTGAACTACTCCTAAAAAACAGTTGGGTTACCCCACAATTTGTCAGGTTTTCGTGATTCCACGAATCGGCCTCTGTGGTCAATGGATCAATAAGTGTGGAGTCTTATGGACTATTCCTCTATCAGTTCATAACTTCCGCCTTTTACGAACGATTTCCCGCCGGTTTACTCCTTCCCGGTCACATATTTTCTAATGATTGACCTTTGACCGCTCGCATGTTTGTGTATTCATCACCCGCCACTGTTAATGCGTACACCTACTGTCTATCCGCATGTATGTATCAAACCTACCGCCCCCGTGGTCTGGTAACCCAATATCACAGAGATCTGCCATACCATCAGTTTCGAATAATCCGGAGGTAATTTCTAACACGGTCTTCAGTCTTTCGATAAACTTCATATGGGCCTGCTATAAACAAATCCGTTAATTCTCCCGACTCTCGTGCGTTTGACCTCTGCAGATCGTTTGTACATAAATTGTTCATGACCGTGAATTGTAAACCTAGGATTTTCATTCTCCTCTGCACTTGGCTCCAGCTTCGTTCACGTTCAATTAGCTTTGAGCAAGACGTATACAAGTGATGACGTTTGGCTTTGTTCCAGTCCAATCAACCTAGCCGAATTGGGCCAAAGGCAGGCGGTAACGTATGCCAAGTTGCGAATAGCCGGGCGGCAGTGTATGTGCAATCTCACTCGCGTGAACATTTGGTTCGTGCAACTTCACCCACTAATGAAAACAACAACAAGCAACAACGCCCTTATTAAATCACCTGTTACTTCCAAATCCGCAGGTCGTACGTGGCCCCCGTATACCACAAGCGAACAACAGAGACACTCACAGTGTCGTGACTGCTCTGCTCTCCAAACAGGGGCATGTGAGAAGTTACGACAAAACAAATTCGTCTATCATAAAATGAGGCAAATGAGGCAACCTAGTGTGAATGGATAATCAGTTGCGGCCAAAGTCCGATGCAAGTTGAACGTTTCAGAATTAATGCGGTGAATTCGGGTTTCACCACCACTAGAATGCGGTCTCAAACATCTTACAAAGCACGGTCGCCCAAATGAAACAAACTGTATTTTGTTTGGTTGAAATAAGTCGCCTATGACTTCATCGTTTCGGTTCAACCTCAAGTGTGACAGAATGTACAAAGTGCAAATTTGTGGGTGCTATTAAATGCTATTCCTACAATCGGGTGTTTTGTTTACTGGTTGGTATCAACATAGCTAGATCCTACTTAGGCGTTTTGCGAGATTCATAGTTTCTTTCTTGTGTTTTATGGTTTTACACGTGTTATGGATGTCCAGATGGTACAGAACCACTTCAGCTCGCAAAAATGCTGTCCTTATCGGGATGCTAGACTTATTGCTGGCATGAAAGAAATGAATGACATTTGATGAGAATGCATGTGGCTCATCAGTCTTGGTACACGAAATGGTATGCATAAAGTAATACAAAACGTATGGAATCAAGTAAATGTGCTTCAACGTTTTAATCGGTCGTTGCGTCGGTTGTCTCACGTGACTAATCGATTGATCGGATCGGCCGATCAGCCGATTCAAATTTGGCTGATTGAACATTGGAACATGTTGGAAAATGTCTACAATCTAGCCTACCTGGTAGCATGCACCGGCGGGACTGACCCAGCGCCTTTTGGAAGCTTCACCCAACGGTGAAACTCCTCAGTGTAATGCCCGAATTCACCTCCACTTAATCGCCAAGACTAACATCTCCGTCCGTACAAAAGACACTAAACACGACTCCACGAGGCAATGAAACCCTTCTGGAAAGAAACTCCAAGCCGTAAGACCATCATCTAATGTCATTCGTTATTTGCTGCCACTCCTCCAGTGTTTAAACGAAGCATCTGTTCCAGAAAGCACTTCGATGGAGGGAGGCTTGACTGTTTGGGGTGGTTGCACACACTATCGGATATTATCTAACAGGAGTTCGTCCAATTTTGTCAGAATAACATTTGGGGTAGTTACTGCAAAGACAGACCGAGCGCTTGGCAGGGACGTCGGTCTGCTCAGAACTTTCAAGCAGGTAATGTTGGTTCGGAAAACCCCAGAGGTCGCAGAACATTTGGTGCAAAAGTTTAATCTGGAACAACCAGGTGGCCGATTAGAACACAGTGCGGGCTGTTTTGCTGTATGGCTGTGAGACTTAGCCTGTTCGAGCAGCGGAACTGAACGTCTTCAGGTGTTCGACAATCGTTGTCTCAGAACCATAGCTCGTGTGGGTTGGTGTTGGCGAATCCGTAACGAGG
Organism: Clonorchis sinensis; assembly: GCA_003604175.2. Lineage (NCBI taxonomy): Eukaryota > Metazoa > Platyhelminthes > Trematoda > Opisthorchiida > Opisthorchiidae > Clonorchis > Clonorchis sinensis. The sequence continues at coordinate 6,287 of NIRI02000063.1, read as the reverse complement.
CAGTTAGAAAGCGAGTTTTGGGTTGTGCAGAATGTGGGTTGTGAAGAATGTGTCCAACATCAGAAGGTGCGTTGGTTAGGCCATGTGTTGCGCATGCCGAACCATCGTTTGCCGAAGCGAGTGCCGTTTTCCATGCCCAATTCAGAGTGGCGGAAGCAGAGAGGTGACCAACCTTTGACTTGGCAGAGGAGTATTAAGGAGATTACGAAACGCTTGGGTGCTGTCGGTGCTGCTTGCCTTCCAGGATGGGGACCGCGTGATCCTCACTGCGCCTGGTTGGAGACACTGCAAGATATGGCTGCTAACCGATGTCAGTGGCGATCTTGTTGTCAGTTTCTATCCAGATTGCCTGAACGAGTGTGTGGAAGTGTAGGCACCTCGGAATGATTGTAGTAAGCTAGCACTAAGTCCCTTCCCGCTCACCTTTATTATTTTCTTCACAATAAGGCTTTCAAATAAATCATGGTTGTACGGCAGGGAAGCATCAGTGATGAACACTGATGTCATGCTGATGATGATGATGATGATGATGATGATGATGATGATGATGATGATGATGATGATGAATTAGAATACGTGCATTAAATTTTTTCAAATCAGAACAAAAACTACATTCATCTTGGATGAAGTAGCACTGGTATTCCACGTTGTTTTAGCAAAAACTAACTAACTACTCTGTGACAAAATGCTGCTCAAGGTTACAGTGCATTAATGTCGGAAAACAGTAACAAGGAACACAAAACTTCTATTGTGAACAGGCTAGTGAGAAAAGTACAGACAGCATTTTTGACTATGCATTCAGGCTATCCGATCGGCATTGCGTGAACATCCATTAGCGTCGACCGTTCTGTCTGCGAAATGCCTGAAAACAAATCATTGCCGGTTCTTACTGAATCCACTGAAGGCCAGAGAGACCAATAGGAAGCTGGATGTTTTGGCTAAGAGGCTTGAGAGATTAACACTGTAAATTTTACGAATTAATGGGTGTCAAGAATTACGCCAAAAAATAAGGAAAATGATGATGAGCAATAAGATATTTGATCGCAGATTCGGGCGTAATAGTTTAAAAATACTCCAAAAAGAGCCTCTCAGAAGAACGAGATCAGCAAAGCTGGAGAGATGTTCGTGGGCAAGAGAGAGAATTCCCCCATGGAAAAGAAACACGTTCCCTCATCTCAAGGGGACGAGTGTCGATAGCTAAGATTTATTGCATTCGAGTGAGCGGTTGAAAACATTATCCGAAACAAAACAAAAACATGCTCGCTAACGACCCTCATCTACGTACCTAACCCAAA
>NIRI02000048.1:0-23181 GCA_003604175.2 Clonorchis sinensis | reverse complement strand
TTTGACTGCGAGGCGCTTCTTAGGACTCAATGAGAGGATGGATGGTGGGATTTGGGATCTGACGGCTGCTTAGAAGAAGGTGTGGTGACATTATCAGCTAATTTGGTCTAAGTTGACGGATATCTGTTAGGGAAGCAACGAGCTGGAATAAATCATACAGTTTTAAGTTTAACCCCATCAGGAGCGCCCCAGCTTTTGCATTGGTCGCCTCTGTTATCAGAAAGCTTTGGTGAGAGTTTTTGTGCACATGGAGGCCGGTGGCCATATGTTGACAAGAACGATAAGCTAGATGAGATACAAACGTGTAAGATATACTGTGGGAGATAAGACAAAGGAGTGGGCCTTAACTTCTCAGGTGCTCGCAAACTTGATACTCTAACTGGATGCTGAAGAACACGGAGGAGTCCGTTCACCAACGTAAGCACGAGGGCTGGAATTTGATGCTTGAGAAGAAAGCACTCAGCTTACACGGGGGTGCTAGTATGGCTAAATTTGGTATGGTTGCAAGTTGTGGTGGGTACTCTGGATTTGTTTTTCTTTGAGCGCCGTGCGGTGAGTATCTGGAAGTGCAAGTACGTCGTGAGACCGTTGCTAGCAACATAAGGTGTCAAGAAAGCGTAATCAAGTGGGTAAGAGTCAGGGGAAGAGTGAGTGCAGCCACTGAGTGAGCGCGATAAATGTGCAATTAATATTATACCATGGTTATTTAAAACGCCACGGACAGTCCAGAGTCCAAGAAAGATTTCAAAACACCTAATATTTAGATCCTAGTCTCCGCTTTTCATCCGCTTCCACTCCAATCTACGCCGACGGCTACAGGCCTAATAGCATCACTAGCGTGCCGTGCAAGGCGATGGAACGCAATCTAAAGCGAACCACCCTAAATCATGTCAGGGTCGTCAACTTGATATTTCCAGTGCAACATGGATAACTTCCACACTGTTCTTGCTTCACGAACATGCTCAAAATTGTAGACAGTCTAACCCAAGCCAACGGGGAAGGAATCATATAAGATGCCGTATTTTTCGGCTTCTCAAAGGCATTCCATTGCGTCCCACAATTTCCGCTGCCCAGGAACATCGATCCTCATAGGATTCAAAGAGAAATTCTACGCCAGATTAAGACCTTCTCACGAGTGGAACATTCCAAACCAAGTATGCCTGACCCACCCTTCTTCGGCACCAGTTTAGATTGGGGTTCCTTGAAGCGTCTTCTTGGAGCCATTGCTATTTTCATTCTACGTCAATGACCCTTGTAAAGTTGTAAAGTTCAGATTCACTTTTTGCGAACGACCCGATAACCCAAATTTCCGAAGCCAGCGCCTTTTAAATGGAGGTAGTAGACGCTGCAAAGCAGTAGTCAGTGGACTGACACCTTTCTCTGAATGGGAAAGTCCGTCCATATGTCGTTCGGAGGAGAACCAGCGAACGCCTTTTTCGTGAATAGTGAGAACGGATCAGATAGATAATGTAGGTACCCTGCTCGCTTCAAAAATGTCCTCACTTTACCATCAAAAATAAGCTCAAAGGTACTCGTCTGGATTCGAATGATTCGGCACACCTTCCCCCGAAGTACACGCACCAACATCTGGATACTCAGTAGGGCCTGTGTCAAGCCGCAGCTTGATTAATTCACGAATTCACGGATTGATAAAAAACTGAGGCTTTTCTTCAATGTTCCGTGGTCGAATCTGTTCTCGTCGTTCAGCGGCTGTCGTTCACCTGAAAGACACAAATGAAAAAGTGGCGCAGCAGTACTCTTCTATTTCCCAGCGCAAGTAAGCTTGCCAGCGCAGGGTCTCAAATTCAAAAGCGTCTATTAGTGCTATGCACCGGGTACCAGATGAGGCGTTCAAAACAGTCGGAGGGAAGTTATTCCACGCAGCAATTACCCGAAATGAGAAACATTTTGCTTGATTAAAGTGTGCGCTGTGAGCTTGAAGGTCTTCTTACCATGTCCCCGCCGTGTGTTATCTGGGTCAACGGTGGAAAATCTGGCCAGGCCTCGTCCAAACAGGGTGTATTTAAGTATTAGGTCTCCTCGACGATATTCCAAGGAAAAGAGGTCATGCACCGCGAGACGCGTTTCACAGTCCACGGATATAAGAACGGCAACCATTTTCATAGCAACTCGTTGAACACGCTCGATGAGGCTCACATTTTTCTTGCTTCCTGAGTAGACAACTAGGTTGGCATATTCAAGAGCGGTCTGACATAGGCATTCTAGACCATCTAAAAATCCATGTGAGTAATACTGGAGAAGGTGCGCCATGGTGCAGTGAGAAGGACATGTTTGAAGAAAGCCAGATACACAAACCCTTTTTGCCTTCATCCTTGGGCTGTCTTCTGGTCAATCTCTCTGTACATGCTGAAGGCGTTCGCTGAGTCTCCTCCAAACGCGTATGGACGCTTTTGTTACTAAGAGGAAGGTGTCAATCCAAAGACCACTGCTATACAGCGCCCACATCCACTTGAAGAGCACTGGCATTTGAACTCCGGGATTTCAATCGTCACGAAAAGTAGACACGGACGAGAAAAATCCGAAAGACCGTTGACATAGATCAAAAGTAGCGGTGGTCCCAAAACGGAGCCCCGAGTAACCCCAATGTAGCCCGGTTACAGAGAAGGGTAGGTTGAGCCTACTTTCGCTCGGAATGTTATGCAATAAGGGCACCCTAGTCCAGCGTAGAATTTCCTCTTGAATCCCGTGAGACGCGAGTTTGTGGAGTAACCGGACTTGTGAACTCAATCGAATGCTTTTGAGAAATCACAAAATATGGCACCGATATGATTTGCTCGTCCCTCGCTTATACTAAGTCATCAATGAATATGAGCGTATTCGTCACGCGAGAACGGTTGGACTGGAGAACTCAAGTTGTCGGTTGTAAGGTGATCTCAGATGGCCCGCTTTAGAATTCGTTCTCACTCCGCACGGTACGCTGGTAGGTGTAATAAGCTTGTAGCTGCCGGGAAATAATCGGTCACTAGTTTTCAGATTAACATGACAATCGCTTCCTTTCAAGCAGCAGGAGGTTGCCTTTGCGCAAGCCACTGTCGAAACTCCAGGTCTAAATGCTTTGCCAGTGTGAGCGACATTCCATTCAGGAGCCCGGATGGACCTCATTCGGCCCCAACGTGCAAAACGACTTTGCCTTGTGTACGAGTTGATGGATGTTCTCCTTGGTGAAGACAAGTTAGTTAGAGGCCGATTGGATGTGAAGAGGCGCTGGAGCAGAACACAGGCCTACTTATTGTTCCCTGTATGCTTCAGATACCATTTTTTGGTCACTCGTGATTATCCCAATCCTGTCCCTCAAAGAGAACGTGGTTGCTGCGGCCATGTCTCACGTACTTAAACAGCACACTTTTGTTGTTTTGGGCGGAGTCCAATATGGTGGCTTGTTTTTTGTGTTCCGCTGGCAGATTTCTGGCTTACATCGGTTCCGCGTTTTACGAAACGCCAGTCCATATGTGTGTGTCCCTACAGTCCACTTTTTGGGAAATATTTGAGACTTCTTTTTCAGAATGTTCCGGATCCTTTTAGGTAGCTCGCGGTTTATCCGACTGCGTGTATTTGGGATGAACGTCACGCCAGCCTCATAAGCTTTCTAAAAAGTGGTCCTGTATAACGTTTTTACTGATGCTGGTCTTAGTTTTAACAGCCCACTGAAGCTACTCATTTCTTGGAACTCCGCACGAAAGTTTCCAACCCGCTTCTGAGGTCCAGGATTTCTGGCCCAGTAGCAGATGAAATCAATGGTCAGTACTTAATGGTCAATAAGTCCCAGTGAAGCGTTAATTAACACCTGATCAACGAAGTGTCTTTTGTGATGACCAAATCCAGGGGAGATGGCAATGAGCCTGCGCGGATGTGGTACAATTTCACGCAATACAAACGTGGTCACGTGCTCCGACTCTCTTCTGATTTCGCTCGCGGTTACAACGGTCATTCGCGAGTCTCATGTGTTAACTCTTGTAACAAAACATTTCAGACTATCTTCGGAATCTATTATATGTGGGAAATGTTCAGAAGAAGACCCCGGACAACAATGACTGGATTATTGTTTAATCGCTGACCTGGGCCAACGATGAACCATTTTAAAGAGGACAATTATTACTTTGAAATCCGGCAATATCAGGTATGGACGACCTGGTTGGCTGTTATTCACGCTGAGAGAACTGCACGTCCAGCCCAGTGATCTTAGATGGGACGTCCGGTACGGGGCTGTCCGAAAACGTATGTATGTCAGGCCAATGGTGGCACGGCGTTGCCACACCCAGTTGGGCGGCACACCCGCAACTGTTCCCTTCCAACTCTCGACAGTATCCTCCCGCCCACTCGTTCCGTTAACTGCAAATACGAATAAGCTCCTCACACGGTCCCAGCTGCCTCAATGTTATGTTCAAACCATGCTGACCTTGTCGCTCAAATGTAGCCATTTCGGTGGACTTCCAGTCTGTGTTCCCCACAAACATTAAACAATTTTCTATACAGTTCGCGTTTTGGCTCGTTTGTTGCCACCATCTCACTCTTCCAGGGAATTATTATGTCCAACTCCACAACAGCGACACCGGTGCGTCTCTAAAGTTTTACTGTATACCATATTTCTGAGATTCCTCTCACTCTTTACCCGTTTGCTAGCCCCCACTTCACCATCCCCACACAGGTTTTTGTTACCCTGGCCATGAGCGAAACAGTCAAACGCTACGAGGTCCCAGCGGTTGTTATAGGCTTCAGTTCAATTTGACGGGCTGGATGACGCCAACCCGGCTTCTTCACCAAATCTGATCTTCTGGCTTCCCATTTCCCACAGTCGTCACTTCTCTCGTCATATATCAGACAGGAAGCCCGACGGCATGCCTCCCACAAGTTGGGAATAAACATTATTATACGCCTCTTGTTTTTGCCCTCCCTCGTTTCTTTGCCCACTACCTTCAAATCCTAACGACCTGATCCTCCTCGATGTTCCCTCCAAAAAGAGCTTCCTTGCTCCTGCCGGTTTAGTGGTGACCACGTGTACCTCGGATAAAGCCCACCGCCTATGGCGCTGTCCCTTTCCCCAAACCCCTGTACCCACAGTCCCCACCAGGCGTTATTCTGACTGTAATCTTTGATCACGCCACAGATCACGCTTCTGACAGTCATTGCAAACAAACATTATTATTATTATTATTATTATTATTATTACTTAGTGGGTGCATGTTCAGTCCAAGCGCTCTGTAGAACGCGGAAAATAGAGATGCCGTCTGTCGAGCTCTCCGAGTCAGAGATATCTGGTCTGAGCCAGGTTTCTGTAACTGCGATTATGGACGGCTGTTCAAGACAAGCTGATCGGTCAATAACGCGAAGCTTGTTGAAAAGACTGAGGCTTTTGTGGACGAGCATCTCAACACTGTCTCTGCTGCCTCCGATGGTGGGGAGCCCAGAGGTTGGCAAATTTAACAGCTGAACGTCACTCTGTGGTCATACTTTACTGCTTCCTGCCTTGGTGGTTTCGAGAACCGCTCTCCAGCTGCAGGGTTTTTTTGCCCGGCTCGCGGGGCTTTCACCTTTGGGGCACGTAGATTTTCACCTCCTGAGCAAAGCTTTCGACCGCTGATACTTGTGGCTGATTGAATACCGCCATATGGACGACTAGGTTCGCCGTCGTTCAAGGGCTTAAAACACCTATCTGTTTGGCTTCTTGGACATTCTGGCACGGTTTAATCGATAAGGTGCCTCTGTGAGGCCCTGCGCTTTGAGTGGCAGCACAAGAAAGTGTTCCTTCTGGTGTCGCTCTCATGAAGCTCATTTTCGCAGAGGACTGCACCTTAAAGCTAACCAGCGGCCTTCTCATTTGATGAAGTTTAGATGATTTGTTTGACTGCGGTCGCTTTTCCTTCGTGTTTGTGTGGACTCTGATTCGCCCGAGATCAACGTGGCCAGCTGGGTTTACGAAAGATTTTGCGGATCGGTGTTGCCGGGTTTTTGGCGTTGGGTGTCGGGCTCACAGGAGACGACTGCGTCCACAATCGGAGAGTCCGCTTCTGACGGAGTGGAGCTTGAGACTGGCAGTTTCACATTATTAGTGACTCTAGGGTTCCCGCAGCATCCCCGACGTCGAGGTCAACTCTTGTGGTCCATTTGTCATAGGGTTCGCCTCCTGTCTGCCCGCACCTAACGCAATCCGGCTCATAAGCTATGACTTGGGTGTGGAGTTCGCTGCTGCGACATTATCGTCTGCTACGGAAATAAGCGATAATAGTTCTACGCACTTTGGGCGCCACGTCCACGCGAAGCTTGCCTCCTCCCGAACATCTCTAGCTTTGGCAGCCGAGGGGTCTGGGTGGGCCGAATCTGCAATCCGGAGTCTTGTCCGCTTGCCTCGGCGTCCTTTGAAGCGCACAGGCGGCCACGACTAACGTCGGTTTGGCCATAAGGTTGGGGTTGGCTGAACTGGAGCCAAGCGCCTCTCCTCTAGGACGTCCGTGGCCCAGCATTCGAGTCTGTGGAGGGCGATCCTCGGATGGTAGGCTTGATTGTTGTGTAAGACCTTGGATGCCAACAGCCCACTCCAAGGTCTTCTGTAAGGCAGATTGGGAGGAAAGGGTGACTGGGAGCCCCAGTTGGTCGGTTGCTTCCCTTTCCCACTCTGCGTGAAACGATTCGTTTTCAGGCTACGTGAGGACACCGCCAAGAAACGACTGGGTCGGTTTCGTTGGCGCGGTTTTTCTGGAGAACGCCCCCCAAGATGATCAGCCTCTCCCTCGGGTGCCTGTTCACTAGGGACGCCGCGGCGGTCTTGATTCCCGCATCAAAGAGCTGGATGACGTTCTTCTCAGCCAATGGACCTGGGATGGATAGCGCTCGTTACTCGTTCACAGGAGAAAATTCGTTGTCGTCCAGGCCATTGTGATTTTCGTGGTTGTGTTTGCAAGAGCTTTGGAACGGAACGCCAGTTTCACCTCGAGTATCTCAAGTAAAACGGAGCATTCGCACTGGGCTTCCTAATTAGCGGTGTGGGCTTGGTTTCTTTTTGATAGCGCTCTTTTTAGTTACGGAATGCATGGCTCTTTTGGGGTAGAGGTAGCTGGCGCAGACAAACGTGTCAAGAGAGCTAGATAATTGGCTTACCTGGTCGTTCTGACATTAATAGTGGTCTGGCTACCCAATAAGTTACTTCACCAGGAGTGTGTGGCAAAGAAATAAAAATAATAACGCTAGGGTAATAGAGGTCAGATGGAACAGACTCACTAATAACTGTTCACTTTAAAATAGTTCGTTGTTGGCCCAGGTCAGCGAATAAACAATAATCCAATTGTGGTGTTCCAGGGGTCTTCTTCTGAACAGTTTCCACATATAATAGATTCCGAAGATGGTCTGAAATGCTTTGATACCAGAGTTAGCACATGGACTCGCAAATGACCGCTGCAAGAGCGAGCAAAATCAGAAGAGAGAGTCGAGCACGTGACCACGTTTGTATTGCGTGAAATTGTACAAGTGCGCGTTTTTGTAGTTTTTCGTATTCAAACAAAAACGATTATGCAATTGATGAAATACGTAGTGTTATAATGAAAGCAAAATAAAGGTGCCAAACGCCACACATTCAAATGACACCAGGCCTTGCAGTAGTGACAATGCATACCACCTCTTACATTCAATGGATGCCCATTTCGCTCGCGTCTGTTGTGGTCCATCGATAGCTGTGGAGAACAGCCTGTATTTATCGGCTCATGGATTCACGGATTGATACACAGGAGCGAGGCTTTGCCCAAGTTTCCCGGGTCGGTTTTGTTCTTGTCGTTCAGCAGCTGTCGTTCACCTGAAAGGCACAAGTGAAAAAGGGTGTAGCACTGCTCTTTAAGTTCTCAGCGCGGGGCAGTATGTTTGCCAGCGCGAGGACTCGCGTAAATAAGTGTCTAATAGTGTTTTGAACTGAGTTCTAGAGGGAGCGTGGACAACCGTCTCAGGAAGGTTATTCCACGCAGCAACTACCCGAAATGAGAAAAAAGTTTGCCTAATGAAGGTGTGCGCTCTGAGCTTAAAAATCTTCTTACCGTGTCCCCGCCGTGTGTTTGCTGGGTCAACGGTGAAAAACCTGTTGGCCAAGCCTTGTTCAAACAGGGCGTAAGTAAGAATTAAGTCCCCTGAGGCGACGATACTCCAAGGGAAAGAGGTCGAGCACCACGAGACGCGTTTCGTAGTCCATGGACTTGAGACCGGCAACCATTTTCGTAGCAGCTCGCTGGACACGCTCAATGAGGATTACGTCTTTCGTGCGTCCTGAGTAGACAACCGGGTTGGCATATTCAAGGAGCGGTCTGACATAGGCCCCATAGAGTATTTGGAAGTCCGTGCGAGTAATACGAGAGAAGGTACGCCGAATCATCCGTAGAACAGCGAATGCCTTCTGAGCCGATTTCTCAAGGTGCAGTGAGAAGGACAGGTTTGGAGAGAGCCAGATACCCAAATCCTTTTGGCATCTATCCTCGTGATGTCTTCTGGTCCTTTCTCACCATGCATGACAAAGGAGTTCGCTGAGTCTCCTCCAAATGACATATGGACGCACTTTTCGTCATTCAGAGGAAGGTGCCAGTCCAACGACCACTGCTTTGCGGCGTCTACATCAATTTGGAGGGCACTGGCATTGGAACTCCACGATTTCAAGTCGTCCGCAAAAGTAGACATGGACTTGCAAGAACATCTGGAAGGTCATTGACGTATATCAGAAACAGCAAAGGTCCCAAAACGGAGCCCTGAGGAACTCCAATGGAGACCGGCGCCGCAGAAGAGTAGGTCGAGCCTACTTTCACTCGGAATGATCTGTCTGATAGGAATGCCTTGATCCAGTGTAGGATTTTCCCTTGAATCCCGTAAGACTCGAGTTTGTGGAGCAGGGACGTGTGGGACTCGATCAAATGCTTTTGAAAGTCGAAAAATATGGCATCCGATATGAGTCCCTCGTCCTTGGCTTGGGTTAAGCTGTCCATAAATACGAGCATGTTCGTCACGCAGGAACGGTTTGGGAGAAATCCGTGTTGAGCTTGAGATCAAGTTGTTGGAAGTAAGGTGATCTAGAATGGCTCGCTTCAGAATGCGTTCCATCACCTTGCATGGCACGCTAGTGAGGCTTATAGGCCTGTAGCTGCCAGGCGATAGTCGGTCACCAGTTTTGTAGATTGGCGTGACAATCGCTTCCTTCCAAACAGAGGGAAGGTGGCCTTCGTCAAGCGACTGACGAAACAGCAGATGGAAATGAGTTGCCAGTGTACGACGTTTTTCAGGATCCTTGTGGACTTCGTCGGGCCCCAACGCGCAGTGGGTTGATCTTGTGCAGGAGTTGACGAATGTCCTCCACCGTGAATACCAAGTCGGTTAGAGGCCGTTCGTAGGTACGCCTTGACAAGGTTGGATGTGACGAGGACGCTGGGACTGAATACAGACCTGCATAGTGATCTCTGTAGAACTCAGATACCACTATTGGGTCACTCGTGGGTTCCCCGTTCCTGTCCCTCAGGGAGAACGCGGATGGCTTGTTTCTTCGGCGATGTCTCATGTATTTGAACAGCACATTTCTGTTCTTCCGGGCGAGGTCTAGAATGGTGGCTTGTTTTCGTATGTTCCATTGGCGGATTTCCGATTTACAGCGGTTCCGCATTTTACGAAATGCCAGCTCATCTTCTGTGTCTCCTGTAGTCAACTTTGAAAGAAAAGGTGGCTCTTTTCCAGAAGACGCCGGATCCTGGGTAGTTTACGGCTCATCCGACTGCGTGGTGTTTTTGGGACGAACATCGCGTCAGCCTCGTGAACTTTCTGGACAATAGTCCTATATAAGTCTTCCACTGAGGCTGGTCCCAGTTTAACTTGGTTAAGAAAGATGCGCATTCCCGAAAAGTCTGCACGGCAGAAGTTTCGAATCCACGTTTGGGGTTCGGGATTTCTGGCCCAATAGCAGATGAAATCAAAGGTGAGCACACAGTGGTCGCTATGTCCCAGTGGAGCGTTAATTGTCACCTGATCAACGAAATGTCTTTCGTTGGTGATGACCAAATCCAGGAGGGACGGTTGTTGGCCCGCGCGGTATCTGGTGGGTGCAACGACATGTTGAGTCCAAGCGCTCTGTTGAACGACTTCGGTCAACGCCGCTGCAAGGGTCCACTTGATCCGACGCACTGGAGCTCCGTCCAGGGGCCTTTGAGCGTTGAAGTCACCTACCAGCAGGAGATGAGTGAAGTGGTAGCTGGAAGAGTTGCCCAAGGGTTCGTATGAGGAAGTGGTCATCTTCCGGAGGACTCGAGGGGCTACGGTAGACCACACCGAGAAGGAGAATCGGACCCGCGCAGCGGACTTGAAGCCACAGTGCATCACAAAAAGGTGCAGGAGTGGTATCAGAGACACAATGGGATTGGCAGGGCCGCATGTAAGTATAAAGCAACCCCACCAGCTCTCCCTCGTTTTGAGTCAGCTCGAAAATAGAGTAGCCGTCTATTGAGATCTCCGCGTCAGGACATCTGGTGTGGCCGGCTCTGTGGCGAATGTGAAGGGAAGGGTGCAGCTCAGGATTGACAGAGTGACAGAGGTTTTCACCAAGTTTATGTTGGAGTGAAATTGGTTGGTTGAAGTTTAACCATCTCTGTGTCACTGTGTTTCCCACCAAATTCAATAACTTTCTATACAGCCGCGCTCCGGCTCGTGTTGCCACCACCTCTCTTTTCAAAGGAACTATTATGCCCGCCTCCACAACAGCGACACCAGTGAGTCACTACAGTTTAACTGTATACCATGTTTTTGAGATCCCTGTTACCATTACACGCTCCATTTCATCATCCCCACACACGATTTTTGTGACCTTGGCCACGAGCCCAATAGTTCAAGGCCGCGAGGCCTCAGCGGTTGTTTTTGGCTTCAGTTCAGTTTGATCGGCTGGATGATGCCAACTTTGCTGCTTCGCCAGATCTGGTGTTCTGGTTTCTGATTTTCCACAGCTTACTTCCTGTTATATTTCAGACAGGAAGCCTCTTGTTTTGCCCTCCTTCGTTTTGTTTTTGCCCGCCACCTTCAAATCCTAACGATGTGAACTTGCTCGATGTTCTCTTGACGAAAGAGCTTCTGCTCGTGCCGGTTTAGTGGCGACCAAGTTTAGATTGGATACAGCTCACCGCCTATGGCGCTGTCCTCTTTTCCCACCCAGAACCCCTTGTACTCACAGTCCCACCAGTCATGCCTTTATTCTGACTGTAACCTTATGATCATGCCTAACGGCATGCCCCCACAAGTTGGGAATAAACATTATTATTATTATTAGTATTCAACAAAATGACACGTGTTAACTCTGTAAGCAGATTGTACAGCGAGAGAATTATTTTACAAATTTGCACGGGCGAAGCGAAATCAAGTTCGAACGTACCGCGCGAACCAAGTTTCCACCCAGGACGCAAGAGGGACGCAACGGTCACCAGTATGTCCAACGAGCTGCTAAGAAAATGTTGGTGGACTCAACTCCGTCGATAATGGAAAGCGTCTTAGTTTGCTTGATCTCTTTTTTGGTGTATTCGTCTCTTGTTGGAACCAATTTCCACTTATGCCGTGTTTGAATGACGAAAAGTGCGTCCATATGTCATTTGGAGGAGACTCAGCGAACTCCTTTGTCATGCATGGTGAGAAAGGACCAGAATACATCACGAGGATAGATGTCAAAAGGATTTGGGTATCTGGCTCTCTCCAAACCTGTCCTTCTCACTGCACCTTGAGAAATCGGCTCAGAAGGCATTCGCTGTTCTAAGGATGATTCGGCGTACCTTCTCTCGTATTACTCGCACGGACTTCCAAATACTCTATGGGGCTTATGTCAGACCGCTCCTTGAATATGCCAACCCGGTTGTCTACTCAGGACGCACGAAAGACTTAATCCTCATTGAGCGTGTCCAGCGAGCTGCTACGAAAATGGTTGCCGGTCTCAAGTCCATGGACTACGAAACGCGTCTCGTGGTGCTCGACCTCTTTCCTTGGAGTATCGTCGCCTCCGAGGGGACTTAATTCTTACTTACGCCCTGTTTGAACAAGGCTTGGCCAACAGGTTTTTCACCGTTGACCCAGCAAACACACGGCGGGGACACGGTAAGAAGATTTTAAGCTCAGAGCGCACCTTCATTAGGCAAACTTTTTCTCATTTCGGGTAGCTGCGTGGAATAACCTTCCTGAGACGGTTATCCACGCTCCCTCTAGAACTCAGTTCAAAACACTATTAGACACTTATTTACGCGAGTCCTCGCGCTGGCAAACATACTGCCCCGCGCTGAGAACTTAAAGAGCAGTGCTACACCCTTTTTCACTTATGCCTTTCAGGTGAACGACAGCTGCTGAACGACAAGAACAAAACCGACCCGGGAAACTTGGGCAAAAGCCTCGCTCCGTGTATCAATCCGTGAATCCGTGAATCCGAATCCGTGAGCAGGTACTGGCCAGCCACCATTGACCCAACTAATAAGCTGCAGGAGGCATGTTAAGAAGATTTCAAGCTCGGAGCGCACACTTTATTAGGTAACACTTTTCTAATTTTGAATATTTGGTGCTCGGAATGCGCTTCCTCCGATGGTTGTTCACGCCGTATCTAGAACAGTTCAAAGCACTAGATTTTTAATCCTCGCGCTTGTAAGTTTATTGACCCGCGTTGCAAAATTAAATAACAACGCTTCGCCATTTTTTCGCTTGTGCCTTTCAGGCGGAGGGGAGCCACTGAGCGACGATAACAAACCCGACCTGGGGAGCTTGAGCAAGACACTTGTTCCTGCGCATCAGTCTTTTAATCTGTGAATCTGCCGATACAGGTTCACTGGCTGTGACACACAAAAATGTGCCATAATGACTCTTCAACTTTCACGAGATCCTCATCTTTAGTTGATGAAGCAAGGTAATAGAGGAGGCCTTGGTTTCCAGCAAGAAATCTGGGAAAACATTTGGAGTCTGGAATTTTTCTACCTGAACTGTGTGTTCTCATACTATATCAACAAGTGAGTCCAAGGTCATGCGCAAGAGCCGCGCGATGGCCAGCTGGCGAAAATGGGCCTAGTCCTCTCTTTTTTGTACCGTTTTTTCGGTGCTAACAATTATAAGGTCCTCATCGTTGGCCTCGATAATGCCGGAAAATCCACGATCCTTTATCAGTTCGTACTGAAAGAGGCAGTCCATACCACTCCCACCGTTGGTAGTAATGTTGAAGAGGTAAAGTGGAAAAACCTTCATCTTATCATGTGGGATGTTGGTGGTCAAAGCGCCTTGAGACCTTCTTGGAGCACTTACTATGCCGGGTCTGATGTAAGCACGCCAGTTCTGCGATTACGCGCCAAAGTTCGTAATAGTTGTCATCGATAGTACCGATCGTGAGCGACTATGGATCGCCAAGAAGGAATTGTACAAATTGCTTGCAGCTGAGGTAATGTACAATGTGCCCAATGTTCAACAACTTTGTAGGAACTCAAGAAGTGCAAAATGCTAATATTTGCTAACAAGCAGGATGTCAACGGTTGTATGTCCGTCGCGGAAATCAGTCAGAGTTTGAACTTGACGTCAATCAGGGACCATCCTTGGCACATACAGGCCTGCTGTGCACTCACTGGAGAGGGGTGAGTTACAAACAAATTAGAGTGCTTTACAGTTATTTCACACTACAAATAATGACGGAAAAGGCGACGAGCGGTACTGTAAATGTGTCAAATAATTGCAGTGGATCAAGTCAAATAGTTGCAGGCGAAATCCGCCTACTTTTGCGCAGTCTGTATGATTGAACACTCAAATCCTCACTGAAGGTGACCGATGCACGGAAACGGAGGTCGCCTCCAATTCCCTGGTGCGTACAGTAAGAGTATAGTATAAAGGAATTAGTATAAATTGCTTACGTATCCCACTGAGTGAAACAGTGAGGTCGAATGGAATTTGTGCTCAATGAAGTATCTGCTCGTAAGTTGACCTCAATTAATGAGAGAATACTAGTGAGAGGATTTTCATTTTCTATACGTAAGTAAAGATGGTGCTTCCCATTTCCTCCAAGCACTCTTTCTTCCGTTATCCGTAGACCCTTCTGACAAGTAGCTATAGTGTCTGCGCCTAACTCGGCCAGCACGGCATAGACTCTTCGAAATCATTCCTGAAGCTCCGGAGCTCAGTTAATGTGGCAATCTTTATCTGCCTGACTCCATCTAGCAGCCCCCGAAGTTAAGCTGTCACCTTTTCCTGACAGTCGGAGTTCTGTGGGCTATACTGGCTGGAACTCAGTTCATAAAGACTCATCCATTCCAGGAAGACCAACTGGGAGCATCCCGACGAGGAACAGCTAGTCCCCGTAATGCGAGAAATCATATTACGACGCATTTTGGATAAATTCTTACTGTCCCCTGTGATAAGAATGTGAAACCAGTATGACGTTTACTTCGGGCAAACAGCATTTTCATATGGGAGCGGAGATGCTGCCTTCCTCCGAGGAAGGACGGGTTAGAAAATGTCTGCTATGGAGATCGCACACTTCGATTGCCCAACGGTCGACTGTGGTGGCGGAGCATTATTCAGTACGGTCGAAATACTTGTAAAACCAAAGATTCTGGTGCTGTTAGAAAGGTGCCTGATGTGCGCAGGTGCATTAGGAGTGATGCAGTACTACCTTACTCACTGTGCCAACCAATCAGGTCAGAAGCCTGCAGCCGAGTGGGTCAGACTATTGAGTCATTAGATCCGGGAAATGTGCGTCAAGAAAACCGGATAGCCGGTCTCACGCTTCAGACTTTTGAGTCAAGTTAGGAGAAGGGTCCCTGAATAAAGCCCCACCACTGCGTTGCGGGCCAGACTTTTGAGTCAAACGCTTAAATTGAGATACCTCAACCAATCCCCTTTGGCAAGCAATAAGTTTCATTCGAACTTGCAGCTGTTCACTCATTCTCTGAAGCTTCCTTCTGACTCACTTAACTGTCAGTCACCTAACCGTTACTCTGCATCTAAACTTATTAGATTCAAGGGAGCTGTTTCACATTGCTGCCCTCAACATCTGTATGCTGTCACATTGGGCAACAGGTAGCTCTTGCTCACCTCTAGGGGAGAGGTGCATTCCGGAAGCTGGAGAGTGAGAGCAGTCAGTTCAGTTACAGAGCTTACGTCCTGGATTCTTGTTTTCAACAGACAGCGCATCACTACAGCCGGGAATCTGGTGCACGATCAAAAGCCGCTTGTTGTTTTTCTTGCTTCAGTCTGCGAACAATAAAAATGGCTAAATAGACTGGCTTTCGAGATGGCTCAGTGGTTAGAGCGCGAATTTACTGACCAGCAGGTCCGTTATTCGAGCCCGACCTCTGCCTCGCGACTTCCCCTGTCTAGGCTTGGGAAACCTGGCAGTATCGCAACCTTCGTGCTTCCTTCGGGTGGCATGGGAGCTAGGCACCGAAGGAATACTACAGCTGAATGATTTTTGTGGTCTGAAAACCTACTTTGAGGCGCTTAGGGTTGTTACTGAATCCGGAAGTTGTGAGTAGATGAGCGTGATGCAATGCTCAGTCCTAGTGCTGGGACCTGCAGAGACTAGTTTCACATTATGGTGGGGTAGGGGAAAATCTGGGGTACCCGAAAATTTAATAACGGAGGCATCAGCAGTAGCGTGTTTTGGTTTAACCGCCTGGTGAGGCAAACGCCCCAGTCGGCCACTCAGCCCGGAAGTAGCCTGTTTGGGCAGTAAATTCGGAGTCAGCACTCGGTGTACGGATAATTAGGAGCGTTTTTATCATTTGCGCACTGAACATTGTTGTTTGCAAGTACGATCTTACAACACAAGTGCTTACACTGAGTTACTTGGGCGTCACCAAACGCAAACCGGTCGGGGACTCCGTTGGATCGTGTAACTGTTAGCTACCAATGGAAAGCCCCAATTGAAGATTTCTGTCCCTTCTTTCTGGGATACGCAGTTTGGTTCTGATCATACGATTGTGAGGGCTCGGTTACCAGTTCGCTTTCCCTCAGGATTACGCATACCGTAACAGAATAGTTCCGTTCCTCAACTCCAACTACCTTGTGTGGCTCAACAATATCAGGCTAATCTGGCTAGAAAGCTACTAGCAGTGCACAGTCATACTAGTATTGAAGTTGGTTTCAGGGACGAATGTAAGGGAGTTGAAAAATATATGCTCTCAGCTTTTAGGATCGTCTTCCCAAACAATCCGCCTCGATCGAAAGGTCGGTACATGCAGAAACGCCATACCAGCAATTGACGATCACGGTGGCGCACACAGATTTAACGCCTAATAATCAAGGACCTGAAGAATGCCGGGTAACGCTGGTGGGTTGCGAAGATTCAGTAGGTGAAGAGGACTATTACTGCAAGCAACAGCTGTGTCTTGGATCAGCTGATTCGACCAGACGGCCAATAGAAGACAATGGTCAGTGATGGAGAGCTGATCCGCAAGATACTCGTCTTGAGCAGTGGGTCGGACTTTTTAAGCAGTTCAGTAGGTCTTTCAGCACTCTGGAAATACCCAACGAATCTTAATAGATTGTCGACGCAGCCCTTCATCAACAAATAAAATCCAGTGCGGTGCACCATCCTTTAAATGAGGTAAGGCACCCTGCCCGGACGGTTTGTACCCTGTGCTTTGCAGGGAAGGTTCTGAAGCCCTGGTGACAACCCTTTTACAGAAGATGTGGAATGAAAACAATACTGGTGGAACAAAGCGCTTCAAGTGTGAACCCAGTCTTCAATCAGGACATAAGGATGTCTAAAGAGCTCCCTCGCATTGCTTTACACAGGTTGGTCGATTATCGGAGGGCGTGGGAACAGACTAGGAAGAATCAAGTTGAATTTTCCCCTGGCAATGCGTGCATGGACCATACGTTTACCCTGAGACGGCCCTTTGAACAACGTCACTCCTTCAGGCCTCCGAAGGTGGTCATGGTGATCAGTGGTGTCCCTTCTAACATTTTACCTCTTATAAGGGCGCTGTATGCCAGCTTCAGTGGGCGCGCATGGGTGTACAGCAAGCTCTCTCCCGAGGTAATGAGGTCCAGTGGTGTAAGACAAGCTTGCCCTCTCTCACCATTTTTATTCAGCTTTGTTATTGCCTGTATCTGCCCCTGAAACCTCGGGGGTTGGAACACCCTGATCTTTCGCTCACAGATGGAGTACGCAAATGATAGTACTCTCTTCGTTTCAGGTTATTCAAAGGTGCTAGTTATTTTAAACAGCCTAAATAATTCTGCAGCGCTTATTATCCTCACACCTACGAATTGTTGTTACAAGACGATCCAACACAAACTTCATACCTGTAACGGGTATACCGCTGATGAAGCATGCAAGTAGTCTATTGTTCGGTGTCCAGGCTCCGCCCTCGTATCTTACGGAAGGTGAAGGTTACTATGGAAATTATGTAATCGCTTTGCAGTGTTCGTTTATAATTGTTTAATAATCATAGAATGTCCAGGAAAGTCCAAGGGGGACGCTTGGGAATGTTCTTTTTTCAAAAAAACTCTGTGCAGGTGAGATGCTTAATTTCGTGTCTAATAGATTGTAACCGCTTGGTTGGCGTTTGCTAATCAGTAACTTCACAGCGAAGGGCTTTCCTCCCTTCACTTGGTGCTTTGATCGGGATATGAATGAAAGTTCCGTGGCCACAACCTACATCTGCCAGCCTGACATGGTTGTCGGCCTTGAGTGCTGCAGTGATCCCGTGGGCTACACTTGCTGGAACTTCGTTCCGCAAGCTACAACCATGATAGGAAGGCAAAAAAAGGAGCAGTCAGGCGATATGGGGATAAAGTCATACTGTCCTCTGCGATAGGGAGTGGAGGCAGTAAGGTATTTTTCTCCATATGACCAGCATGTCGCATGGAAACAGCGATATTGCCTTCCCTCGAGGAAGGATGGGTTAAAAAGGGTCGGCCCTAGAAACCGAACACCGATCGCCCAATGCTTGACCGTGACCGCCGGCGCATTATTCAATACAGTCGAAATACTTTTAAGACCAAAGAGTCTGGTGCTGTTCAAAAGATACTTGCTGCGCGTAGCCGCGTCAAGGATGAGATAATAATGCCTTACTTCCTGCATCCCCGCGTTAGGCCAACCCCCTGCAGCCGAGCAGGTCAGACTGTTGAGCCTCCAGGCAGGGTCCCTAAAACCCTACTGCCCGCTGCCTCGTGGATCAGACTTTAGAGTCAGAGGCTAGGGAAGGGTCCCAAAACCAAACCCTAGAAATCGTTCAGCTGTAGCACCCTTTCGGTGCCTAACCGCCATGCCACCGGGAGGAAGCTCGAGGGCTGGGATACTGCCTGGTTGCCCAAGCCTAGACAGGGGAAGTCGAAAGGCAGAGGTCAGGTTCGAACCACTGACCTTCCGGTCAGTAAATCCGCGCCCCAACCACTTGCGCCATCTCGCCCGGTTGGATTATGTGGCCATCAGTCACCGATGGAGAGCCACAATTCAAGACTACCGTTCCTTCTGAGGTACAACACTTGATTCCGATCACGCCTGACAGCTCATTTCCCTTCAGGCGCGTGCTTCTTTCGGGTAGCATGGCAGCTAGGCACCGGAAGGGTGTTACAGCTGAACGAATTTTTTACATAAGCAGTATCGATCTAAGCTACCGCGAAAACCCTTTACAGTAAACCAATACTGTACTAGTAGTGAGCACGTGGATGAAGTATGGCAAAATGTTAAACAAACTATGCTAGCGGCTTTCAGTACTGTCTGTTCGACTTCTCCGGTACAGTCAAATGACCGCTGGATATCGAGATCGCTAGTCCTGATTGACGCCAGGAAACCCATATCAGCAGGCGATGAGTATGACAGCCTCAAATGCCAAATAGTGGAAAGCCCAAGGAAAGACCAAGAGC
The DNA here is from genome assembly GCA_003604175.2 of Clonorchis sinensis. Lineage (NCBI taxonomy): Eukaryota > Metazoa > Platyhelminthes > Trematoda > Opisthorchiida > Opisthorchiidae > Clonorchis > Clonorchis sinensis. Next base: position 4,344 of record NIRI02000048.1, on the reverse strand, counting down.
TTTGGTGGACATCGAAAGCTCGGGAGATGGAGAAGGCTTTTGCTACGGGAAACAGCCGTGCCCTATATCAACTGATGCGATCGACTGGCCCTAGGAAAGCATCGGCAGTGAAGTGAGTAGTGAAAAGGTGGCTCGTTAATTCATTCGCAACAAATTCGACTGGAAAGACGGGCCGAACACTTCGAAGAACAATGTAGCTGGCCACCGACACTGCAGCCTGTGGAAAGTACATACGGGCGAATGGAATGTAACCCCAAATCGACCGTCGGAAGAAGAAATAAAGTACGAACTATCATTACTGAAATGTGAGAAGACAAGTATTGGACGGTCTGTATCCAGCCCGCATCAAAGAAAGCGGAGTATCCCTGGTGACTCATCTGGCAAAACTCACTGATGCAATATTGAGTGAACAGGAAGTTCCCACACAATGGAGCACATCAACAGTCGTCCCTATCTTCAACAACAGTACGCCGACTCTGTGTGAAATCCACCGTGGCATCAGCCTTGCGCCGTCCCTCAAAATATGGTACTCAGCATTCGTCCGACTGATTAAACAAAGCTTTGTTTGCCCGCACACTGCTCCCGACATTCGCTAGTGGGCCCATGTCTGATTAGCCTTCCAACACCCGAAGACTCACTGACATACGGCTGGCCCAGCGGGCACCTTTGGGACGCCTGATGACCCGTTTGGCCACATCCACATAGATGCCGTCTGGTCTTTATAGCTTTTAAAAGGGCTCATCTGTTGACCGAATTCGACCGCCTTACACGTCGCTAACAAATCGTACCCTTCTCTGACACCACAACCAAAGCTGCGGCCTGAGACTGTTGAAAGCTGAACAGTGAACGATGGGCTCTCAGGCGCAATAACAATCCACCGCGCTCTACAACTCAAGTTCAATGTTCAGCTATCTTACAGCAATTTTAAATATTAACGGCATCAGAAAGAAGGCCATCAGCGGTTTTATGGAAGGTAGACAGCCTCGTCGTGCGCTGCTTTTACTCCTCCATGTACGGAGGAAATGAACTTGTTATCATTTGTCAAGTAGGATGCCGCTGATGGCTCCAATGAGCACATCAGCGAAAATCTTAAACGAGACGACTCTGCAGCTCTCGCTTGTGTACACCCTTATCATGGTCGCCGGGGCAGCTAGTAATTTTTCGTCGCCCACTGTGTAGGTTTTATCTTTAGTCGCCTGGGTTTTATTCAAGTTTTGCCCAATTTTTCCACACCGTGACTCGGGTGCGATTGTACAAGTCTCTTTGTTTTGCTCAAGTAGAGCCTCAGACATCTTTTAGTCTTGGTTTTTTAGCAAATGTGGCATTCTTTGGGGACCATTTGCTTTGTCTAGACGCCATAGGGATTCGGTTTTTTACCAATGCGTTCCAAAGGCCAACTGATTTTGCAACCGCTTTGTTTACTCGCATTATTGCCTAGGGCTTTCTGCCGTAAGCAAACCAGATGATCTTGGCATAACCGCATACTTTTCTAAATAAATTTGCGTCACGTATATTTATCTGAATTTAGTCTAAGACTAGTTCGTGTCTTTTGATATAGTCACTGCTATTGTGTGTCCTAAACCAAGACTGTGAGTGTATGTCTATCGTACAGCGCACTTTCCTTTCAATCAGATTCGGCAAAATTCAACAGCCATCGACAGCGGGACCATCCTGTTTGTCTTAGCACATCATCTGCTTCGTTTGTCGTGAAATCATTGCTACTAGCTTTCAGGAGTCGAGGGATGAGCAGCAGTCTCTGAAAGACAAAGGCAGCGAAGCACAATTGGGTCTGTAGCGGTTACTAGATAATCAACGCATCATCCGCCCTGTCAGACACGTCCACTGGTCATTCGTTGCAGGTTGCCATCACTGCCATTTCATTAGCACCTACTTTTATCCTTTGCTGGGGGAAGGGTGTTTGTAGCAGTCACTCACTAAATCACGCGTCGCAGACACTCATACCACCTGACAGTTCCTGTTCCACTTGCAACCTTAGTCGACAGCATGTACATTACAACTTCCCATCCATTTTTGTTTACGCGGCTACCATCTGCGTTAGGCGCCAGGCTTACGAACTTCAACACATCAGGTCACGTTGTATACATATTTGTGCAAGTAGCAAACACGAAAAGACACCCCTCTCTTCACACTACACACAGTAAATAGGCATACAACTCGTTCTAACACACACGCTCGTGCACAGAACAGGAAGTCAGCCGAGCCATACAAGTCTCCACGGATAACTATGGAACACTGTAGCAGCTATACTGCAGAAAAGACACGTCCCGCTTCCAAAACTTCACTCAGGAAATCCCAGCGGTTTTCCCCAAACGATAAGTTACCCTTTTGGTTATTCCACTTTTTTGCATTGCAGCTATATTTATCAAGGTTCACCTAACTATTGTATTCATTATTATTCCGGTAAAACAGACATTTGTCAGCGCTTGTCACCTGTTAACCAATTTGATTACGTTACACCTAGAGCACTAACATTTGGTGAACCCGACGTGACTCACAACCGGTGTAACCGACGTGAAAAACAACCGACGTATCCTGCGTGAAAGCCGTCCGTTTCTATTACGTTTCTGTCTGTACTTCATTCACACTGTGGTCACGCGCACACGTTTCGTCATGTCATTTTCTCCAGTACGAGAGAGACCTCCAACTTTCGTTGCATCAACACGCAACGCCAAAGTTACGTCCGTCCATCTTCCCATCACTTTGGCACCACTTTATGCATTCGTTCGCCGACCGCTCGCCGTATCAGCAATGCGCTGCCAAGTTTTATCATGGTCTACATAGCGCTTCTAGCCCCGACTCGACACGCATGCCATTTCAGATCCTCCAGCACAAGATATTCCCTCACCTTCAATCGCACCAACACCCAACATCAACAACGCCTCTGTTTATTCTGGCACCACGACCCATGCATCTGGTTCAGTTTGCCCTTCGCGGAATCACCCAAGGGCATACCATGCGCTTCCAATACTCCTTCCTGGATATCGCAGCCGGTGTACGCGACATTTTAATGGACCCTGACGACACCAAACCGCATACTCAATTACGTACCGCCTTCATTAAACGCTGTAGTTATCCGGACGTAACATAAACGACTGGAACAACTACTTAACGGAGAATCTCTAGATAGTTCTACCCCATCTCAACTGTTGCGACGACTTTACAACATCATGGGGGACCGCAAAATTGATGAAGCCTTGTTTAAACAGCTCTTTCTACCTACATACAATCAATTTGCCCGTCTACGTACAATTAGTTCTCGCTTCCAATTCAGAAGGGGTTCTACTCGCTGGACCTGCCATCATAGCATATAAGATACTGGAAATTCAATCGTACTCTTCTGGTATTCTTTCTGTAGATACGCCAACTTTTGTGTTCACTTTTCACGGTCGTCTTGACGAGTTAACTAATCAGGCAGAAACCATTCGCTTGTCTCGACCCTACCAATTTCGCCGTATGCTGTCGCATCCACGCTCGCATTCTCGACCACATTCACCCTCCAGGGGAAATGGTCATTGCTGGTACTATAGCACATTCAGACATCGTGCACGCAAGTGCTCTCAACCGTGTTCCTTCCGAAATAACCACGCACATAAGATGAATCGCTACCTCTAGAAACTGTCACTGGATAAATGGACGGTAAAGCGATAGATCGTCCTCCAACAGACAGTAGAGTGTGAGCGTCGATGAGACGTTGCTGTCTCAGATCGACCAAAATTATATCTATAAGCTATAATACAGCACCGTCAGTGGACTTCTAAGTGGTGGATGGATGCGCGAGCGCCATTGAGGGCGCGAGTGGGCCATGTCTGCCAATGTCTCTAACCATTGATGTGGCCCATCTCGGGGTCCCCATCCTGGAAGACGGCAGTGATCAGCGCAGCTGCGTTTTCTGGTAATGGCTTTTATACTTCGCTGACAAGTCATTGTTTGACCCCATCTAGCTCGCTTCTACCCTTCACGTTGTTGTTCGAAAAGAACCCTTCGAGGAATTCGGTCCACTGGCATACGGAGCACATGGCCAGGCCAGCGCAACCTATGCAGTGCGATCAATTCATCTATCGTGGTTGAGTTATTTCCGAATACCATTCGACGTACTTCAGCATTGCTTATCCGGTGTTCCCACCAGATTCGGGCAATGCTCCGAAGACATCGATGACAAAGTATAGCTAAGCCACTCTTGAACGTTACTCAAGAATTACTGTGGACGAACTGCATGCCCGAAAGTTTCCGTCTTGTAATGTTCCGTCGGTACAGTCTGTGGTCGAGGAGTACTCCGAACTGTTCATAGGCGATGAGAATCCGTTTGGCTTCTACCTGTGGATC
>NIRI02000033.1:0-11569 GCA_003604175.2 Clonorchis sinensis | reverse complement strand
GACGAACTAGAAATGCAGCATCCAGCACATAGTAACAAGTAGCACCTATGTATTCGAATGGGCCTAGATATACAGCATCTGGTATTCTAAAACAAGAGAATAATGAATAGAGCAATGAATAAAACATCAGGCATGTTTGTCGCACCCGCCACACCTTGAATGAGCGAATGGAAGTTTATAGTTCAGAGGTGGTTTTGATCGTAATCTCTTGTATCGTCTCGGATTGAGAACTTCAGGTTCTTTGCAGGTAGTATAGTCCTAAAATATAACCCTTTGTTCGGATGCCACAGGATCCATTAAAAAGGATTCATTAGCATTTGAAACGTCAGGAGCGCCGTTAACAGGCTGAGTTCTGGTACTGAACTCAACCTCATCAGTGTGTCTCCGGTGACAAGGGAGACAATCCAAATGGAGAATTGTGACCATACGTTTTATGAAAGTATTATTCCCGTAGCAGGTCATAAATCAGTGCCCTTGAAAAAAGTAGCATCAGCCGTTTCGGCATAGTCAAGATTTGTGCGCGGCGAACGAGATTTAAATAGAAGTGCGGAGCTCTTCCCAATAACGAAATGAACAAAATTCCTGCATTCCATTAGAAAAGGAGCAATATCACGGTCTAATTCCTCAAAAGAAGCAGAAAAAAATGAAGTAATAGCAGATTTTGGTGTTCGGACAAAATTCCCAGCAAGCTCATTCGGCTAGGGATGTTGTGGAGCAGTAAACGGGCATAGCTGTATCTGCCGCCGTCAGAAAGGAGGCTACACCGCACCAAAGCCTACTCCGTCAACCAAACAAGGAACACATCTACCTGCCGCTCCCAGTGGTAGACATGAAAGTCTCCATCATTGCACCACTCACAGATTAAAGCTGATAGCAGTGCTTCGGGGTTTGGTGACTATCTCTCTTGCACGTACTTTCTCTCCTGGTACTGTCCAACCCATGTAATAAATAACAGATCAACCAGTTATCTCGAAAGTTCACTCCCGTCCGCCCTTATACATCTGATTTCCACACCACCACTTTGCATGCTTATATCGGCCCTTACTAGATCCCTTGTAATTTAATATCGTATGTTAGCAAACCCACCCCCTTGGTCGCTAGTCTATAGTACAAATCCATCTATATCCTGTTCCATATAGCCACTTGTCATCGCCCTAATCGCGGCAGACGTCAAGTTTTTCTTTCTATATATATTAATGCACATTATCCCATTTGTTGTCTTTTCAAACTCACCCTGCTTTACTAATCTCATCCTACTCCCCTCATCTTCCCAAGCTTTGAACTTCGGCAATTCCCGGTTTGGATGACCTGGTTGGCTGGTACCCATTCCACCTGGCCGGTGATCTACAACCACAGGATCCCCAAACGGACCAAAAACCCTGCGATTCCATATCGCCTTCGCTCCACCTTGTTTCCTCGGCCAGCCTGAAATGAATCCCGCTGCACAAAGAACTGCACACCCCAGCCCACTCACCTTAAAATGTGACGTCCGTTACGGGGCTGTCCAAAAACTGAAGCATGTCAGGCCAATGATGGCACGGCACTGCCATAACCAGTTCGATAGCACTCCCGCAACTATTCCACTCCTTCTCTGGACCGTGCCTTCTTGCCCACTTGTTCCATTAACTGCAAATACGGCAAGCTCCCCAATCGACCCCAGCTGACTCCATGACACTTTCATACCAACCTGCTGAACTTTTGGTTCGATTTTAACCATCTCTGTGTTTCTGTGTTTCCCACCAAATTCAGTAACTTTCCATCCGGTTCGCGTTCCGGCTGGTGTGTTGCCACTATCTCACTCTTCCAATGAAGTCATTATGCTCGACTCCACAACAGCGACACCGGTGAGTCACTACAGTTTCACTGTATACCGTGTTTTGGAAACCCTGTTACCATTTTCCCGCTTTGCTAGTCCCCCATTTCATCATCCCCACGTACGCTTTTGTGACCCTGGCCACGAGCCCAATAGTCCAAGGCCGCGGGGCCTCAGCGGTTGTTTTTGGCTTCAGTTCAATTTGATCGGCTGGATGATGCCAACTTTGTTGCTTCACCAGATCTGATGTTCTGGTTTTCTGATTTTCCACGCCTTACATTTCTCTCGTCATATTTCAGAAAGGAAGCCTCTTGTTTTGCCCTCCCTCGCTTTGTTTTTGCCCGCCACCTTCAAATCCTAACGATCTGACCTTGCTTGATGTTCTCTTCGGCAAAAGAGCTTCCCTGCTCTTGCCGGTTTAGTGACGACCACGCCTACATTGGATACAGCTCACCGCCTATGGCGCTGTCCTCTTTTCCCACCCAAAACCCCCTGTACTCACAGTCCCGCCAGTCATGCCTTTATTCTGACTGTAACCTTATGCTCATGCCTGACGGCATGCCCCCACGAGTTGGGAATAAACATTATTATTATTATTATTATTATTATTATTATTATTATTATTATTATTATTATTATTATTATTATTATTATTATTATTATTATTATTATTATTATTATTATTATTATTATTATTATTATTATTATTATTATTATTATTATTATTATTATTATTATTATTATTATTATTATTATTATTATTATTATTATTATTATTATTATTATTATTATGTGTCGACATCCATGACCATTCAACCATACCTCGAAAGATTTTGCAATGACGCTTGTGCCGTTGTCAGTGACCAAGGCAGTTGGCACAACTTTATGGCTAAAAATTTTCCTTAATGCTTTTCGCGTGAATTCAGCACTTAAAGACTAGTTAGAAAACCTTCATATCAACTTAACTATGCGTCAATAACAATTGAAGCATAGTATGCACCGAGAAAAGAACTAAAAGTTCATGAGAGGTTACAAACCTTCGATATGTCGAACCAATTTGGTCGACCATCTTTTACGCGCTCTTTTTTACCATTTTACGTTACCGCGCGTTGTGCGCATGCGTGTGCCTCTAACTAAGATCGATTTGCCGTCTTCTCTGGGCTTTCTTTGAACGTGCACTACTTCGTGCAAAGATTAGACGGAAGCCCCCGTAACTTGGTATTTGTACCCTTTTTATTACTTTTTTTACATGTAGTACCCCATTTCATTGATACATCCCAAGAATCCACAATTTCTGGCTTGAGATTTTGCGCGTCACTCAAGTGGGCTTTCGCAATTATTCTACAGTACTCACATGGGGGCATTTCCTCTTGGACCCCAAGAGGACCATTTTTAATGAAGATGTATAATCTTAGAAGCAAATCGTGCGAAAGAGCCAAAGCCCAATCGCCTCTTGGAGAAATTTTTGACGCTCATTACACGCCGTCCACATCCAAAGTAGATCTTATTACCAGAACATGATTTGTCTCCCCATGTCATTGCCCACCAGAGTACAACAGGACTAGTAGCGTTAGGTCTTATAGGTTTTCTGCATGGCAGTTAGACGCCAAGCTTAAGCAAAACGTTTTAAAGGGAGACTTAGCAGTTTGAGACAACTGGGAATTAGTAAGAAGAGGGTTGAATCGAAATGTAAAGCGGCCAGTCTACGACTGAAATCTCACCAGAACTAAGCATCGGAGAATGAGGTACAATCGAATGGCACCGCCACGAAACAGGAGTCTGGCGCTGCAATATCTTATATCAACTATGGCGCTACCAAGGCAAGAAACAGGTCAGTTCGACGGAACCCCTCCTTGTAAACTTTGGAAGTTTATGAAAAGTTTCCAAGTGAACGTCGCCAGCAGACTTGCTGACGACATACAGTGACTAATGTATATTATCCACTTTTGTACCTGCAAAGCCAGGGCAACAATAGAAAGCCGCGTGTTGCTACCGAAAAGCGACCGCTTCGGAAAAGCAATGGATATCCTTCATGAGGAGTTCGGACGGCCTCATGACATAGCGCAAAGCTTCATTGATAATATACTGGTCAAAAGCCCCGCTGCTGCCGAGGCCACCGACTCGCTAAGGAAGCTGGTACGTGAAATGCAGAGCTGCGAGATCGCCCTCACCCAGATGAGTTACACCGCCGACTTGAATTGTTCGACAAACCTGAAACGGATTGTGATGCTGCTCTTCAGGCGTTTTCAAGAAGAATGGGCAAAGGCAGCCGACAACATTCTATACAAACAAAAGGAGCCGTCCTCTCGCCAACTGATCATGTTCCTTGAAAGAAATCTGTCCGCGGCGACAAACGTCTACAGCTGGCTAGCTAGTTACGCTAACCGTGTGTCCAGTAGGAATGTGGATGGTATCAATCGACGGAGCAAGCTCCCTCATTCACACGTTAACGCCGTTGCATCCAGGGTTCTGAGTTGTCCGGTGTGTATGGCCAATCACTAATTACGCGATTGCGTCGCATTCCGGACCAATTCTCCAGAAGAGAAACTTCAGGCGTTAGGGCGCTTTAATTGTCTGAAACTCAACACCGAACAGATGAATGCTGAGTCCTTGCATTGCGACGTGCCAAAATGTGGCAAACGCAATCACCGGTTATTACACATGGGCAGCTACGTGAAGCCACTCAATTCACCCACTGCTAATGTAAACTCGAATTTAGTGGAAGTTCCGTCAGCGTTCCTGGGGTTTCTTCCAGTACGTCTCGCCGGCTCCAATAGCGCTGTACTATGCTATGCACTTCTGGACAGTGGATCAAACCCTGTTATGGCGTCGCTCAAAGTCGCTGATCGGGTTGTGCTAAAGGATACCCAACAGAACTGGAGTTTAATTTCATCAAAGGAGCATCGAAGAAGAGTGCGACAGCTTCTAGTTTGACCATTGAGCCCTTGAACAATGATTATCAGGCGCCTGTAAGCACCGTGTATTCCACGGACCAGGTACCCCTGATGAGACCAACCGTGCCGTCTGGAGGGTTTCTTCGTCATTGGCCATATCTGCGAGACATTACGCTCCCCCGAATCGCATCCCAAACGCTGTCTATTCTAATAGGTACGAATGTACCAGATGCACACTGGGTGATAGAACATTGTATCGGGACCAGTGAGCAATCACATGCATCATTGACAGTATTCGGCTGGGTGGTTATTAATCCATCGTGTACCGGTGGTAGAAAAATCCTCACAATAAACTGCCTAAATACGCAGCGATTGTGCGTTTGTTTGAACTCAAATTTAATGACCCAAAAGTGATATATCTATGTCGATCGAGGACAGACAAGTGCTAAGTCTTGCGAAGCAATCAATCAGCCTGCTGAACGGTCACTGTCAGGGTCGGCTCCCATGGAAACGTGATTGACATGATCTACCGGAAAACAAACACAACCGAGAAGCGACTGAAGTACCTTTGGCTCCGTTCAATAAAGGACCCGAACCTCTTGCGGCTGCATACGAACACTATATCAGAAACTGAGGCCAAGGGCTACGTCAGCAGGGGCTCGACCTACAACCTGAGGTACGCCAATTCGTCCGTCAACACCCTGTTTTTAATCCGCACAAACCGGGAAAGGTGAGGATAATATTTGATTTTGCGGCGAAGTCTAAAAAATTGTCGCTGAATGGCTGGTTATATTCCGGATCATATTTGACGAACTATATCACCGGAGTTTTGCTACGATTTCGTTTGAACGATATTGCGTTGTCTGCAAACATTGAAGAAATGTTCTTGCAAGTTCATTTGTAGTCAGAAGATAGGGCACCGCCAAGCTTTTTATGGTACACCGACCGTAATTTAGAGCAGACGCGGAGGTCTATGAAATCAAGGGTTACCCGTTTGAAGCGACGTCGTCACCATTTTGCGCAACGTTTGATTTGAGACAAACTGCTTGCGACAACTGTAAATCGTTTGATGAAAACTATTAGAGTCGTAGAGAGGCACATTTACGTTGATGTCTACTTACTGTCGGTTGATTCTGCCCATCAAGCTTTTAAGCTAGCCAACCAGCTGTCTAGGTATTCGAAAGGGGGCGGCTTTCATCTGCACAAAAGGATAAGCAAAAGGATAAGCGATGGGGTTCCCTCCCAGATACCGCTACCCGAGCGTGCGACTGACCTGGTGTCTTTGAACTCATTACATCCTGATATACACAAGACATTAGGACTCTATTGGTGTATCAAGACCGACAGCTTTAAGTTTAAGTTGCCGGAGCGTCCAGTGACCAAGCGAGGTATTCTGTCATGTGCGGCTTCCTTATATGATCCGGCCTTGCCATTACAACCGAAACCCCAACCTAAAGCTGCCACCTTGACGTGGGTGGTCGGGCTTGAGTGCTGCAATGATCCCGCGGGCTACACTGGCTGGAACGTCGTTCCACAAGGTGCAACCATGCCAGGAAGGCCAGGGGCGCAGTCAGACTAAGAGCAGCGAGACACCGTACTACGAGTAATCGTGCTACGAGGCGGTCTGGGGGTAAAGTCGTACTGTCCTCTGCGACAGGAGTGTGAAGGCATTAAGGTGTTCCCCCAGGTGACCAGCATGTCCATATTTATGGAAGCAGTGCCGCTTACCCCGAGGAAGGACGGGTTAGAAAAGGGTCGGCCCTAAACCCGCACACTCCGATCGCCCAACGGTTGGCCGTGACCGCCGGCGCATTATCCACTACGGTCGAAATACAAACCAAAGAGTCCGGTGCTGCTCAGAAGGCACCTGCTGTGCGCAGCCGCATCAGGAATGAGACAGTAATGCCTTATTCCCTGCGCCCTCGGGTTAGGCCAACCCCTGCAGCCGAGCAGGTCAGACTATTGAGTCATCGGCTCCGGGCAGGGTCCCCAAAGAAAACCCTACTGTCCACTGCCTCGTGGGTCAGACTTTCAGGTGAGAGGCTAGGGTCCCAGAACAAAACCCTACATCCTTCCACTGCCTTGTGGGTCAGACTTTTGAGTCAAAGGCTCAAGGCGAGGTACCTCAACCAAACCCCTTCTTCGGCCTGGGCAACCGGGAAGTATCATTTGCCCGCGCAGTTCTGTGTCCACCGATGTCCCTCCCCAACCCCTTCCCACCACACAAGTAAACGTCACTGGGTCACTTGACTGTCAGTTATCTGACCGAAAGGCCTTATGCCCCTTGCTGCCTATTAACAGTAAACAAAATAACACCCTTCTAAATCCACGAGATCCTTTCTATATAGGAGCTTTTAACGTCCATTCTTTGTGTCAAATTGGCAAACAGGCAGAGCTTGCTGAAACTTTATACTCCCTTAAAATTGATGTATGCTGTGTCTCCGAAACACGTTTACAAACACAAGCGTGGTTATGCATCTCCGAACGCCAAGGATGAACTCAGCTCTTTCACATTTCTCCCTCCGTGTGTCCGGTGACCCAGAAGCGATGACTCGTGGACTATATGGCGTGGGAGTTGCACTGAGCCCCAGAGCTGAACGCGCTTTGCTGGATTGGATCCCAGTGAACAGTCGGCTTTGCGCCGTCCGGTTATCCAGTTCAATCAAGCTCAATGCCTCTCAGCATAAAAGCGCTGTCCGTTTGTAGTGTTGGCTTAACCCCAACGGACTGCAGTTCTGATGTTGAGAAGGATACCTTTATCGAGAACTATCCGGGCTCATTCGTCAGGCAAAAAGCACTGATATTGTGATCCTTGCAGGCGATCTGAATGCTCAAGTGGGTCGTCTGAGCTCCTTGGAATCACATTTGGGAGGTCGATTCGGAGTCGGTGCTCACCGCACAGACAACGAAGATCGACTCCTTCAGTTGTGTGCTGACTATGAACTGTTTTTGCAAGTACGAACTTTCAACATAAGCGTTCGCATCGCGTAACCTGGTGGCCACCAACTGCAAATCAACCGTGGACCCGTTGGACCACGTGGCCATCAGCTACCGGTGGAGAGCCGCAATTCAAGATTGCCGTTCCTTTTGGGGCACACCAGATTCCGATCACGCCATGGTGCGTGCACGCCTGACAGTTCGCTTCACTTCAGGCCCTCGCAAACTAGAAAGAAGCATACCAATCCACTATCTTCGAAAATCGACCATAGCTCAACAGTACCTATCTGAGCTAGCCCAATAACTCTCCACATGCACTAGCAATGCGAATGTAGATGAAGCATGGCAAAATGTGAAAGGAGCCATGTTAGCGGCGTTCAGTGCTGTCTGTCCAACCTCCCTATTCACCACAAAACCACTGGATATCGGCGAGGTCGCTGTCCAGGATTGATGCCCGGAAATCCATACCAGCAGGCAACGCGTACGACGGCGCGCAACTCCCTTAAGCGCCAAATAGTGAAGAGCCTAGGGAAAGACCGAGAGCTCTGGTGGAAATCGAAAGCTCGAGAGATGGAGAAGGCTTTTGCTACGGAAACAGCCGTGCCCTATATCAACTGATACGATCGACTGGTCCCAGGAAAACAACGGTCAGCGAAACGATAAGTGAAAAAGACGGTTCATTAATTCAATCCCAAAAACGTCGACTGGAAAGATGGGCCGAACACTTCGAAGAACAGTTCAGCTGGCCTTCTGCAACACAGCCTGTGGAGATAATGCATACAGGCCAGTGGAATGTAAACCTTGATCGCCCTTCGGAAGAGGAAATAAAGTACGAAATATCCGTACTAAAACGTGAGAAGGCACCAGGACCGGACGGTCTCTGTCCAGCCCTCTTCAAAGAAGGCGGAGAATCCCTGGTGACCCATCTTACAAAGCTTGTTGGTGCTATATGGAACGAAGAGAAGGTGCCTGCAGAATGGGGCATGTCGACAGTTATCCCAATCTTCAAAAAGGGTACGCGGACCCTGTGCGAAAACCACCGTGGCATCAGCCTGTTAGCTGTGGCATCGAAGGTGCTCTCTGGTCTTATCCTTCGAAGGTTGACTGAACACACGGGAGACAAATCCGTGAAAACCAAGCTGGATTCCGTCCTGCAAGAGGATGCATCGATCATATCTTCACCCTCCGACAGATTCTTGAGCGACACTGCTTCCAGCAACCAACAATGGTTGTATTCCTCGATCTGAAGGCTGCCTGACTCTGTAGACCGCCAGGCACTATGGCAGTGTCTGTGGAGCAAAGGTGTCCCCATAAATTCTTGACCCTCCTTAAGGCGTTGTACGCCAACTCCCGCGGCCGTGTGAAGGTCTACGGGAAGCTCTCGCCTGAGTTCACCACATCAAGTGGTGTCAGGCAGAGCTGTCCTCTTTCACCTTTCCTCTTCAACTTCGTCATTGATGCGATCATGGAAGACTCACTATCAGCCTCTAATGCCTGTGGAGTCGAAGTGCTCCCGGGCGTCCGCTCACAGATATCGAGTATGCAGACGACATAGCTCTTCTTGGATCTGACTCCGTGGTAATGCAAAGAATATTAATAATCTAACTAATTCCGCCTCACGGTTCGGCATGCGCTTCACACCTGCAAAGTGTAAAGTGCTAGTGCAAGACTGGGTGGGCCCGAACCCTAGCCTCTTGCTTGCGGGTGAACCGATTGAGGTAGTAGACAAATTTGTCTACCTGGGCAGCTGTATTAGTCCCGGTGGTCTCGCGAAAGATGATATTTCCATCCGAATTGGGAAGGCCCGAGCAGCTTTTGTGAACCTGCGTCACCTGTGGCGTAGGCGTGACATCAGCTTATCCGTCAAGGGTCGAGTTTATAATGCTGCGGTGCGCTCCGTATTACTATACGGATCAGAAACCTGGCCGCTGCGCGCCGAGGACGTCAAACGACTTTCAGTGTTTGACCACCGATGTCTTCGGAGCATTGCCCGAATCTGGTGGGAACACCGGATCAGCAATGCTGAAGTACGTCGAATGGTATTCGGGAGAAACAACTCACCCTCGATAGATGAACTGATCACACTGCATAGGCTGCGCTGGCTTGGCCACGTGCTGCGCATGCCAGTCGACCGACTTCCTCGAAGGGTTCTTTTCGCACAACCACGTGAAGGGTGGAAGAGGCCAGAGGCGGTCAAACAATGACTTGGCAGCGAAGTATAAAAGCCATTACCAGCAAACTCAGCTGCGCTGGTCACTGCCGTCTTCCTGGATGAGGACCCCGAGACGGGCCACATCAATGGTTAGAGACATTGTCAGACATGGCCCAATCGCGCCCTCAATGGCGCTCATGCATCCAAGCTATTGCCTTCAATGCATAGCCCCCTTCCCAATTCCCCGACGTAACATCACATTGACAGTAGTGCATTTACGCAGCTCGCGCCTCAATGCGCAGCTACCTACCTCACCTCCCCAAATCATCGGCGGAGACGAAACTGTGGCAGCTACAACCACTGTACGACAAGTACACGGTTTCTTACAGCTGATGATGATGATGATGATGATCACAACCGAAACAGTAGTAACAAGATCTTTGTCGATCAAAGTGGCTAGGATAAAAAAGCTAATCAGGCTATTCAAGATGCTTGGAAGAAATGGAGAAATGACATCTAATTGTCGAGTCATTAGTCATCCTTAGTTGTGTCAAACCTAGACAGTTTGTTATCGAACATCAGTCGTTGCATGTTTTCTCTGACGCATCTGAAGCTGGTTGTGGAGTCGTAGCTTACCTGAGGTGTGAGTCGCTACAACAACTTCATGGCAGCTTTTTGACGAAAAAATCAAGAGTAACACCTCTCAAGTCAGTTGCTCTCCCGCGCCTCAAACTTAAGGCTGCTGTATTAGCGGTTAGACTAATGCGCCACCTGGTAGAGCAGCTTGAAGTCCGGTTCGACAGCATATGCTCTTAGACGGACTTAATGCCCGTGCTGCACTATATTTTTAGCACAAGTTTGAGGTTTGTGGCTAACAGAATTAGCTTCATACACGAAAATACCGACGCTTCCTAGTGGAGACATGTTCCGACTAACATGAGCCCTGCCGACTGTGCCTCACGTGGCAACCGTACAAAACGTTCTCAGCTATTGGGGCTCTGGATTCAAGTTCCTGAATTCCTGAAGGTTGATGAGCAGAAATGGTTTAAGACTGACATGAACAACTTCATCGTGAGTCCGCAGACATAGAGTTGAAAATGGCCGCCACAGTCTTAGTTAACGCGACAACCGACCTTCCAACAAATGTGTTGCTCTCATACTTTTCATCGTGGCTGAGGCGACGGCGAGCGTTAGCTTGGTTTACCAGGTTCAAATCGTACATCCGCAGTAAAAGAGTTGGTAGATACATTGAACTTAAGAATACTCTGCGGCATGACGAACTGAACGAAGCAGAACGATCGACATCACGGTATGTTCAGCTAAAAGCTTTTCTCTCGGAGCTCAGTACAACTTATAAGCTCGACTCGAAGCCATGTAAAGGCTACGTAGGAAATTACTGAATTACAGGTTACATCCGATCGTTTTCACTAACCTACAATGTGTGGATGGTCGACTGGGCGATAGTACCCCCCCCAGAAATTCACAAAACACTCTACAATCCTCCCAGGAAATCACCAAGTAACGCGAGGCATCAATAATCACAATCACGAATTTGAAGGTCATATGGGCGCTTCGCATCAGATGCAAAGTAAAGTCAGCTCTCCCAGCCGAACAATTAATGGCAGATCTCCCAGTTGCTAGAGTAAGGCCAGAAGTTCCCTTTACAGCGACAGGTCTTGACTACTTCAGACTTTCTCAAACTGGCGAAGGCCGTATTAAAGGGAAGCGGCATGGCTGTATCTTTACACCGCGAAACTGAAATTTCAAGGTCAG
>NIRI02000018.1:0-22699 GCA_003604175.2 Clonorchis sinensis | reverse complement strand
CAGGCGGAGTTTCATCAACTGGCCAATGAGATGATAAATCTATTCTTTAAAGTGTTCAAGGCAAATACTTTGGACTAGGTCATGCAAAAATACTCACTTTGTTAGGTAATCCCGATAGTTGGACCCACGTTTTGTAGTGGGTAGTGTAGTGGGATCTCCATCAGTCATTTCCAAGAGCTTAGCTCCTAACCGTGGTTATAGAACACCTTTTTGCAGAAAAGGTGGTGTAATAATAAGGTGGATGGAGCAGGTGATGTATATGCGCAAATGACAAAAGTCCTCGACCGACGATCAGCTAGGAGCCGAGCCTGGCAATTGGCTTGCAGACGTTTCTTCGCCATGTGCAAAATTATCGTTATTGTGCGGTTGGGTGCAATTCTGCGTGGCCCTATACAGGTTCTAAAGAGTATTTGATATCAGCAATGTGACTGGTTTCTTTCGGATCGGCTCTCCCGTAATTTGACGGGTCTGTTTTGGAATTTATGATGATGCCTGTTAATAGGAAGTAGGAGCGAGATGGAGAAGTACCAGTAATGGTACTCTGTACGGCTTGTTTCATTGGTTACATTTTTTCAGCATACTTAATCCCCATAGGTAAATATGCACCCATTCTTACACAAGGAAAGACGAGCATTTTTTAGAACAAAAACAAAAGGCTTTCCGAGCCAATCTTGCTTTTGTTTGAGTGGAATTACTTCCTAAATAAATGATGGTGGATATATATAATGTACAAAATCGAAACCTTTGTTATGCCTAGGTGGATTTGGCGGGCTGGAAGGTTTTTCGCCAGTTAACTCCACTAACAGGGAGATAAGCACGTTCAGGACGCCAAGTCCCCCAGGAGGAAAAATAGTGAGATGTGTTTTTTCTGCAGTGCGCAATATCCCCACTTTTTTGCTTTACTTCAGTGGCTGAGGAATGCGACTTATTTGAAAGGTTATTTAAAGTAGCCTCAAACCATGCTTTTCCTGCTGCGCTCTTGCTTATCTCTCGCTCAAGCCGGTCGCTCGTCCAGAGGGCCAATAAAATGAGGAACCGATCATGTTGTCTCCCGTGGCATGAACCAGTTCAATTACAATTGCAGTGGTAGCTTTACAGAGCAACTTACAGAGCAACCCTGTTTGAAGATGGCTGAACACATTCCGATATATCGGATGCACGCAACTAGGCAACATCTACCTATCCATAAGGCTACCTCCCGCAGTCCATCCTCATCGATTATGGGCTAGTTTTTGGCTAGAGGTAACATAGTTAGACCAATAGAAATGATTTGCTCTGGCGACCGAAACTGGCTGAAAGTGAATGGTTGTTGTAAACTTAGGTCTTAGGTGCCTTCCTAGTGAATGCACCAGGATACATACAGCTAACTTTCCAGTTAAAGTAGTCCCTCGGAAATCGAGGCTGAATTCGGAAGTTCTTTGGTCTCTTTAGACAATGTTTACCAAAGAAGTCTCCAGCAAATCTTGATAAATATTAGCCAGATTCGAATTAAGGACAACAGACAAGATGGAGAAAATGACAGCTGTTTACGTCGTATGGATTGCTCAGTTGAGATTTCGTCCTGTAGTCAAGCCAATTTATGGTGACTTACTGGAGCTCCTCATTAGTCGGTTTTGACCAGACGGTTAATTGTTTAAACCGGGAGGTTGTGAGTTCCAGACTCCCTGCAGGTGAACACTGATGATGACTCCCAATAGAAACAAAACGGCTGTACAGTTGTCCTTGGCTTCTCAGCATAGACTGAATTTACTCACAGGACAAGCTCTCTATTGGAATTACCCTAATCTCCTCATACAACCGACAGTGCATCAAATGTGTTATTTATGAAACTTCATATGGCGACTGTGAAGCCATGGGTAAGTCTTTAAGTCGGAACTACATTTACTTTGTCGTTACAAACTCACTGTCAATGAGTTGGGCTTCTGCATCAGTGAAGTAATTTAGAACACATAAGTTCATTTGTGATGACGGTGACGACAAGGAGGTTATGGTTATCATGGTTACGTTGAACACGGTCATGAAAACAGCAAAACTCTGCTTCACTCACAACACATACAAATTTTGCCATTTTTATCGCAAGAAGTAGTTAGACAGGCGAACCAGAGGTTATGGGTTTCATATTTACCGTTTACAGTGTGTTTTCATGTTTACAACAGAAAGAAAGCAAAAAAGCGTTTAGCCAATACAACTATACACATTATAAACGCAATTTCTGTCAGTTTTTGGGGTTTGGCGAGAAAACGATTTTTCCTTTGTGATGTGGTTTCTTTGGTTCTGCTCTGAGGAAGAGGTACAGTAATCGACATTTGACTGCACCGCTCCACAGAGGAAAATTTTACCACATCAATCCACAGGATGCAAACTCAACTGTTCCGTGCTTTCGAACTTTTGAACCCGATCTATCCAAAGAAATGGTCCAAACTGAGCACCTAACGACCGTATCCATTGTTGAAACCTGGGATGATGAACTGGTATCAAGTGCATGTTGCATAATTGATCTACTTCCCCTTGTAACTATACGATACTGGTAAAACACCGAATTCTGACGTATGATGACTATCCTTATTTCCACATCAGGTTCCTACCTGTAGGCGAGAAGTGAGCTGAATTTACGAGATTCATACCATTCTCAAATGTTTGAAGTAGTGATCTATAAATTTATTGCATAGGCCCCCTCTGATTTGTTTTTTTTTGCATTTCGTTGGCTTGGAAATTTATGTCTGCAATAAGTAGACTCTTCTCAGTAAATGTCCTTCTGTTTACGTAGTACCCAAGTGTTGCTAGGCGGCCTGTTCTGGCACTTTCAGAACCTAGGCATAGCTTTTGAAGTTTGTGCATTGTTTTGAGAGAACCAATCTGTTTGGATATTTTACTTTAAAATGTCAAACCAGAATTGCGGGGAAAACCGGTCACTTTGCTGTTTCTCTTAGAAATTCAGTGAACAGTTGACCATTTCCAGTAAACCACAGTCCTTGCTCCCCGAAACTCCCGTCTGTACTTTCAAACTGGACATTTTATGGTTGACCGTTGACGTTATAACCTCCTTGGAAAATAAAATTTCTGAAGGAAAATATGCACCCTCATAACCCAGCCTTTGCTCATCATACCATTCTCATATGAAATTTCGTACAAAAACCTAGTAAGCTAAACTCCGTTCAGCAAAGGTAAGTTATTTCTTGGTGCGAGCAGAAGGTCTGAGAACAGTCTGTTCTCAGAATAGACTTGATGCAGTCGAAAACTGAGGAGGTTAAAAACATATTGTGAAGCAGCTCATTACCAGTTGCTCGCTGTCGTCTAGTTTTCTAAGTCTAGGTTCAAAGTCAAAGTCTACCACAGTCAAAGCATTCCTTATTAACTGTGGTGAGGATGCACCACAGGTGTTATCCTGTTTGTGCCTCTCGGGTAGGTAGGTTCTATCCAGCCACCAGGGTCTCTTATTAACCAGCAAAACTGAGAAGCCTTCAAGCTGGTCGAAAAACATCACATCACGTTAACACCCTTTAAATTTGCAAACAAGCGGTTTGTTAAACAGACTCACTATTTCTACCGGGACGCCTTTGTTCCAGAAAGGTGTGCTCACCTCAGTTATTCCGCTTTATTCCCGTATTTTTAGGTTCTTTTGTAATAAGTCCCGAAATAGTGTTCCTCACCTAACCGCTCGTTCTTCGTATCCCTTCCTTCAATCGCAGCTATGCAATGGCAGCATCTCTTGACCACATTTCAATCTTATTCCCCTACATCAGGTAAGGCTGGTTCAACTTTTTAATGGGACTGCCCGTTACACTTCTCTCTAACGCGAGGTAACCATTTTCGGTCCCAGTGTCCAACACTGGGTTTGCTCCTGTAATGTGCAGTCAACCCACGCCGAAAACAAAAGGCAATGCGGAGCTGTTTAGTCCATTCTAGGAATGACCATCGGTGTGTATGTCCGCAATCTTTTTATTCCTTGGATACGCGCGACCAGCTACCAATGTGTCAAGTTTATATACATATAATTATATCATACTATATTGTATTATATTATATTATAGCATTATTATATTACATATAATAATATATTATATTGTACCATATCAAATTATATATATTATATCACTAATAGCCGATATACTAGCAGTAGTTTATGGCAAACACAAATGGAACACAAATGACTGCGATTTATTTAAACACCCATTGTTCGGCAGCGAAGGACACAGTCCCAGTATGCCACTGGGACCACAAGGGATAAAAATATTCATTCATATTGGATCTACCGTATGAGTCGGCGAAGTGAATTTTTCTTGTTCCATTCAATTTCTTCTGGACAGTTCTCCTGTCCTAGCGGAGGTATTCTGGTGAGCCAATACCAACGACGGAAAGCACTAGATTCAGCTTTCACTCTTCTTGGGGCTCATCATACAGTGCCGGGGTCTGAACTGCGGACATGTGACCGGCGCACACTGCAGGCGCCTGATTTATCAATTCCGGTGATGATCTTGATACTGAACGGACTGTTGGTTGACCACTCTTCCAATTGTCTCGAAATGATCTGGGGTGGGTTTTTGAAAACGATTACAGTCGTCCTTCACAATGCACCGAAATACCCACAGCAGATGCGCTAGTTTTCACTGGAAAAATCCTATTCTCTGCATGGTTTTGGCGGCTCTGTTTCTACTGAATTCAACGATCTAACATCGTTGTGGTCACGCACCAGCTCCGGTGAATTGAGATAACCAAATTACCCGCGGAATCCAACGACTATGCTCTCTATTCGTTCGAGCCAAGTTACCTGCTTCCTTTTAGATACAACTTGGATGCGCAAAACCTAGATTTACACGCTTGAATGGAAAATGTGTGACTCTGGGACGTTGCTGACACGAAAATTCTCCTGTTACTTGATATTGACCTTGTGTTCACGTTAACGCTGCTCAGGTAAACAACATGCCGTATGCCAACCTAAACCAAGTCACTAAGACACGGACTGGGATCCACAAACTCATAAATACACTTGACTGCTGGTTGTCGTCCGGCCTTTCTTAAATGGTAAAATCCAAAGCATCAGAAAGTGACGAATCAGTAATTACCCTTCAAGAAGAGACGCTTTAGATGTTTGGCTCGCGCAGTATTTTATGTGCAGAACCCTTTTATTGATGCACCACAGAAGCCTGAGAAATAACTCTGAGCTTCGTTATGTTGCTTTTGCCACCGGTAGCAGTGCTTGTAGTGCTTCATCGCTCGGGACCCAGACTCCTTCAGAATCGCCATGGCTCATCGTCGAATGTCAGCCTCGTCCACGTGCTTACTTCGACTTAGGACGTAGCCACCG
Source organism: Clonorchis sinensis (assembly GCA_003604175.2). Classification (NCBI taxonomy): domain Eukaryota; kingdom Metazoa; phylum Platyhelminthes; class Trematoda; order Opisthorchiida; family Opisthorchiidae; genus Clonorchis; species Clonorchis sinensis. The sequence goes on along the minus strand of NIRI02000018.1, from coordinate 17,394 downwards.
AAGACCAAAGTAAAACCGAATCCGTCAAGTGATAGATGGAATAACTATCCATAGTAGGTACTGATCACTGGTGAGTAGAATACGTGCATGGTGCTTGTAACAGTACGACGCATCACACTCAAGAGCAGCGATGTATGAATGGAGAGCACTTTCCCACATGCGTTTTCATACAATGAAAGGCCTGATATTTCAGCGATAGCCGCAGTGCTCACCATGTCGACTAAACTTTCGCATTGGATAAACAGATAATATCGGTGGGAAATTTTCAACAGGGTTGCTGCGATAATGCCGAATATTGATGTTCTCCACCTTTAGAATAACTAAATTCTATTATTTTCACGCTTGTGGCCATCATTTTGCTGTGGAATCGGGACTAAAACCCAGACTTAGTGCGTAACGTGAGCTGTTCTCAGGGGACCTGCTTTGATGACTCGACTAACCGAATGCCACTGTTTTTTCAGCGATACCGGTACGTGGGTCCCGGAAAGTTGCATTTTCGGTCAGCTGCTGAATATGGCTGCAACGCTAAGTAAGTGGTATACTAATTTTGCCTTAGTAAGTGCCCAAACCAAGGGCGTAGAACATCAGCTGGATTCTTTCTGTTAATTCCTCGAGTACTTTTCGAGGACCTGTGACCACCTCTAAACTTCGCCTAGGCTATTCCAGCCGATTTTGTTTCCTTACTTGTTTTGTATTGACTTTATCTGTTAACTGCCCATGCATTGAACCCGAAGAAAGTTTAAAAAGCAAACTAAGGCGTTTGTGTGCTCCAGCTTTTGGCATATCCCTGATATTTACTCCACCAGTCTGCTTACATAAACAGAATACAGGGCTTTCATTGGTGCCGTCTGGTTGATTACATCCAAAACAAGACCCAAGAACTAACTTGGTGGACCACAAAACACTAGCTAATCATTCAGTAAAAAGATCTGTAAAGTTGTTATCTAAATAATAATTCACGAGAAATATAAATTGACTGGTACTCCGTCGTTTGTAGACCACATTCCTCATCAAAGAGACTTGATGACACTCATAGAAAGTATACCTCGTCTATGAAATTGGATGTACAGAATACCTCCATTGCCTACGAGTCAGTGATAAAGTACCGCGCGCGTATTTTGATCCGTTGGCTTCGCTTCAACCATCACATGCCATCTACTCAATGATTGGTTTGTACTCTTGGTGGTGAACCATCGGTCCTCATCGGTTCACTCTTACTTGACATCGAGAAAGAACAAAGATGGATAGGAATGTTACCGTTAGTGATATCTCAGTTATTTTTCAACGGTCGTCTTAGTGAACACAGAATACACGCAGAAAAAGAGCGCAGGAAAATCCAAGCCAATTGGGTTAAAAGTACGTAATAAGTCCATGGTGAGGACATAATCGGACAACCTTAAATGTCCAAGTCACGGATATGTGCGTCAGGCCTGGGATTGAACGAACAAGCGGAAAAACGATAGTGGCATACAGAGTTAGATTTACTGCCACCCTTAACCTTATTGTTCCCACAGAATAAGACCAAAATAAGCACCGGATTTCTTTAAACACTGACTTCACTTACAGGAACACCCAATATCACGCGCTGAATTCCTTTGCATCTGTGGCTAATGGTCAACAGGAGACGTCCGAAAAGATATGGGCAATTTCTCTGGATTACTCACTTACCCCTGCCAGCGTAGTTTTCTGTGCCTGGTGAAGGTTTAGTGTGGATAAGATAACAATAAATAATGCTAGAATCTTCTAAACGTATCAAACGAAGTTTTTCAATCAGGAGGTCAACAGCTGAATCTCTAACTTTTTGTTACGACGCTGGATTATATTTGGTCTTACATGGGTGATCAAAAAGGCCAAACAAGTTTTGGAGACGAAATTGTAGTAGACAGCTGATCGTAACTACATTGGTGACTACTGTGACATTTCCGAGCTCCATATGATGTAACAACCAAAACAGCTTAACTGGTTCATCGTTCGCCCCTTTCGCCTTCTTGCTACAAGCCTGCACACCAAAAGCACACTCTGACCAAAAGGCGTGTGCTAATATGAGGAGCCTCGTACAGTAAGCCGCACTATTTCGGCTTCGTGATCACTCGCGTTCTCCGTGAATGTACTCGTTTCAGCTTGTAGCTGATTGAAATATGCTTTCGGACAAACACGTGACGGATTCTGTGCTGATGTTTGGCACTTTTTCGCACTGTTTATTCAGCCCACTCAACTCAATAAAAGGCTCGCTTCCTTTAAACAAAACTCAGCTTGTCAGCCCGTTTTCTGCTTAGAATAAACCAACTCCGTTCTTCTGGAGCCGAATTTCAAAGCCGCTATCGAGCTATAAGGGGACCATACATAAACCTTTAAACTTTGGCATACCCACAGAGCTAATTCGTATTTGGTATGCGGTCTTCTTTCGCTACCGGACTGGGCAACTTGCGCGGACCTAGCCAGGTTGTTTTGCGTATTGCTTTGGGAAGATTAAAGGATGATACACTAGTCACTCAAAGTACACAGCCAGAAAGACCTCTCACCTCTGTGTGCGTACAAGTAGTTTACAGCCTATGTGCGACGTTTTGGCAGCGGCTCTTGTTTATTTTCGGTCATGTTGGATAGAAAACGTGCTCGCCGTTTCGCCTTTAGAAACTTGTTTCAGGTAACATATAACGTGTCAGAAGAGTGTCATACGAAAGTGTTATTCAACACAGTCCAAACTAACGTTCCTCAAGGAGGGGGGCGATAGGGATTACAAGGGCAGTGGACTGAAATCGGACCGAGACTGGGTGATGAACAGCGATAGATGGGACTAATATTTAGAATATTTATGAACAACTGTTCCCTTTTTTGAAATGCCGATTTTATGTGACCTGTGCATTTTATCCGGGTAGCTGCCATTGTATTGCGGTGTAGGACATCGTCCACGTACATTTTCACACTGCAGTGAATCGTAATCTTGAGTGTATGTAAACAATTCAAGATAGACTGGGCCCATTGATCGGTAGTAGACTTGTGCTACTATCCAAATAAGCTGGTTTTCCAATGAGCGTCTAACTGTATGCAGGCCCCCTAGTTGACGTTTATTTACTGGATAAACTTGACTGCAGGGTTTGTTTGTCTAGGATAGGTTTTGTGACGATTGTTGCGGTCATCCTGTTCCAGGATTTTGGAAACTAGCAACGAACAACTAATCATAAATTCTAATTTGTTTTTTGTGTGGGGCGATATCTCACAATCCGCAGGTAAACCACGACCGGTTTCTTCTTGTTCTGAGCAGCCGTTCCATATTACGTGTACCAAATCGAAACAGACTCGCAATGGAATCCCCAAGTAGCCTGTGCAATGCACACTTTGTGCAAAAATATCAGTATGCGTCTGATCACGATGGACTCCATCAAATTGCCAATTCCATAAATTTCTACATTGCTTGTGAGCTCAGCAGCTCACCGTGTTTGCGACGGCGCATTGTTAGCACTGGATAATAATGAACGTCGTTCAGCTGGTTCTTCCATTGCAGCATGAACTTATTTCAGTGGGCTCGCTTATATGTCGTTGCTTGATATTTGCGATTATATTAGTGATCTGGTATCCAACCATCAACCGCAGCCATCGCATCAGCCTTCATATTTCGTATATATCATTACAGGAAAACGAACTGTTGAAACAATGCAGAGTTGATCCCTTTTCGGAAGGATCGCAAAGCAGATCGTTTCTGTCGGGTTTTACGCTAGAGCTGTTCTAGTTTTACAAAATGTGTGCCGAGAAAATGATGGCATCTTGCGTAAGGAGCTGGAGGGGCGACAAGTTGAAAACATTCAGGGTAATCCTTTTTGAATGACATTCCACCCGTCCGTACTGTATCTTTTTTTACTTCAAACAAGCCATATCAATTAGCCTAACGACAGTAAGCGCGAAGACTTAATTGATCACAGTACCTCACTGGTGACTACCATAGAACGTTCGCCCAAAGAGAAGGACCGGTTTGGCTCAGTTTAGTTCCCGTGTTCTGGAGCAGCGCACAAAGGCATCGGTAGCGTTATGCAATGGTTATCACAAAGACAGTTGATATCATCATGGCGTGGCGATGTCACATCATCTGTGCCTCCGCGACTGGTTGACACTGGAAGATTCCCACACACTATCCATGCTCACTTCTATCAAATCGACCGATGGATGATGCTGGAAAAAAGCAGTCTCTTGGACTTCCAGGTTTCGGATTCCTAAAAGAGACACCGCTCAAAGGCATTTTGTGGGTCGTTTCGAGGTCGGCAACCCTACTCGTCCTTTGGTTTAAGTCTAGGTAACCTGGTAGTTACTTGTCGCCAATACAACAATGACCTACGCAAAACAGTTAGAATCTCACACCGAATGGAATGGTTAAACGCCATTGTAAATTAGTTATGAACCAGTATTCATTGCCAGTTTTCGGTTGTCCACGATCTGCATCAACATCACCATCATAGTGTAGTTCCTGTCCCAAAGTCGCAGACCGCTCAAACCACTAGGCAATATGATGTCTTTCATATGAGTCCTGAAGTCGCCTACAGTACCTCGATAATCTCCGTAGACAGTAGGATACATAGTAAAGCTCTGTAATACCAACATCTGGGTACTTCGCTACCTAGAGACCAGTTCATATACTAAACATCGGTTGTATATTAACAGAAGGGGGAACAAATAAACAACTCACGAATATTAGGAATTGCTAAAGGTGTCAAATCACTCAGTGAAATGATTGAACTTAGATCATCAGAAACTGACTAAGTTACCCAGTGGGTTATTGAGGCAGGGTGATCGGATTAAAAGGCTTTCAACGCAATGTTCACTGTTTTTCCGCTTTCTACTCATCCTATTTTACAATCAGTGTCAAACGGCTAGAAAATAATCCTTTCACAATTAGGAATCCGTTCAATTACCTTCGTGAACTTGATTAGCGATAGAAGAAGACATTTGGTATGGACTTTGTGCCGCTTCGAACGCGCTTTTAAATATGATACCGACCTTTACATCTGTTTGTCCGTCATTGATTTGAAGCGTGCTCGGGCTGACAAAGTCGTTCTCAATGGCATGAACTGCCTTCTTGTGTGGCCGTTCGCGTTAATCTAATCGTCGCTCTATAGAGATTCACAAACAGAGATAAATGGCACAAAAGTAAAGTTTCCTGTTTCAAACATATCCCCCTTGAAGTAGAAGGAAATCCTCCTGATGAAATTACGCATTACGACGTACCTGCAAGATCTACGGGCAGGATGAAGTAACCAAACGGGCTGGTTTGTCCGATTTGACTTGAGTTAGACAGCGAGGCTTGTTTGGTCATCCTTTGCTGTGTATGCCTTTTTCAATTCATTGGCTGTAGTAAGTACGGCAGAATTGGGGGACCATTGTCCACAAAGTTTTCTGCACATATTTCAATAAAATCAAAACTTTTATCCAACTCCGGCGCGCACAGCTTTCTGGATTACAACGAATGCAAAAATACAAAATGGTCGCGCACGTTCATACTCATTTGAAAATTAGGTTTTTGATTGGAGAGTCAACTATATCTAAACTGGATACTGTTATTCCGTTATTTTATCCATTAGTGCCAAGTTAATTTGCAGACGAACGTTCATTTACACATATTTTTAAAGTGTAAAATGAGGGTTAGGAAAATCGGACCCAGATCTACCTGATGAACCCCCAAAAATGTGAAAGTGAAAGTGGACTATCCAACACGTTTCATGAGCCTAATCATTATTCAGACCAAGAAAACCAAGGCAATTGTTCCATATCGGGTTCACTGAAGAAGAGACGGCTCAGCGCTGCGAGTCCGATTTGCGTAGAAAACTAGAATTGGTGGCTGGCAATGAATTCTGTCTATAGCCCCAGTAATTTCATCCGTCTAGGTGCTGTTATTTTTCCTTCCAAAGTAAGAGAGCAAGTCTTGGGTCCTCACGGCGACGACCACCACCATCACATACGCACCTGATTATTTTAAATTTCGGTGCTCAATCAGATGACGCGTATTCAATGGCCCATTCTTGGAGCTGGCTACAAACATCGCTGCGTTAACGCTTGTTTGCATTTTATTTCGTTTGGCTATCTCAAATGGACAAAATGAGACTTGTTGCATGATTTTCTTCATTACATTTGTGTATAAGCCAAATTTTCTGCAGCAATCAACAGTAAACGCGGTCTGCGTTATGTACTTCTAGTATGGACTCCTAAGTTGAAAGTAGAAAACCTTTCAAGACTAGTGGTTTCTGAAAATTAATACAGCAAAATAGTCGATCGTTTTCCCTACTAGTTGGATAATTTTTGGGAGTACTGCGGTGGCAGACGGTGCAGTAGATTACGTCTCAGCAATTTCTCTTGTTCCGGTCAGCTTGGCAACATGCGATCCATAAATGAGGTTAATCGTACGCATAGCTCCGTCAAAAATCTGGAGCACTGTCTTCATAAGAAATTCATGGGTAACAATCCACTTAATGGCACTGCGGTATCGGAACGAAGACAGGATGTGTATAAAGGCCCCACAAAGTGTCTGCAGTGTTGTGGTAATTTTTCGTAAGTCAATAATTAATTGTGAAATAAGGTCCCTGGTTATGCCTTCCTCAATGAATGGAGCTGTTAGAACTAGACTCTCAGGAGTTACTCTGCAAAGCCCGCTAGCAAGTGCTCTGGGGAATGCTCTCAAAGTGATTTCATGCTAATCAGTGTATACAGGTCAAGTTTGGTGATTTATTGCCTCATGGCACGTTTCCATCAACTGCGGATACTATAATTCTCGTTACACCAAAGGGACTATTTTGTGTTTCAACCGAAATGGATTCATGAAATAGACATGATTTATTCACATCCAGGTTTCCAGTTCAGTAACTGCAGTTCATGACAACGTGCTCTTTTTTATTGCACTGTCATTTGGACTGGGTAACAACAGCTACTTTAAACTTCCGGAAGTCGACCTGAAGACTTTGCCTCGGCTGAAAGTTCACCTGATCGATATCCCTGAATCCTTGAGTAGCTGAGATAAATGGTTACTCAGAGCCAGGAATATCATACATGTATATGTAAGTACAATAATTTTCTAATCAGCACCAGGTGCCTCAGTAGCGTGTTTAAGCCTAGATGGATTCATCAGACTTGGAAAGTATTCAAATACCTCGACGTCCTACGTAGCTTCATTAATTCAAACTCAAAATCCCACATTCATTCCTCACCGTCATTTTGACTGTGCCTAGACAGGTGCTTGGCCGAAGTGAACATTGATAACCTTGACAGATAGTTTTATCCTTAGTTTACTGAAATTAGGTTTAACCAATATCCTTCAATGGGTGAACAACTGGGACGAATGGTTACGCATTGTAGGGGTCCAGCAGTGCACAGCTAGAATATATATATATATATATATATATACGACCACAGTAGTTTCCTAACCGCCATCAACTGCTTCAGAGGCACATAGCATACAAATTTCATCTACCGTATTTTCAAATTTACACTGCCACAAAACAGAGTGACTGCTATTTTGTTTGTATTGCTCGGTTGATTTGTGAGAAAATCCACTTCAACATTCATCCCCACACTGTATAATATAATAAGTCAAAATACCTCATTAATGTTATGCTGCAAGTGATTTTTTTTGGTTTCACAAGCCATCCGTTCAAAGTGTTTGTTTACCAGTCTATTGGTTTTATTGAACAGAACTATTTGCCTTTTTTCATCACGACATACTGCTTATAAGGTTACTGAAGCGTTCATTCGAGTCTCACCAAAACTGTTTATCTTTATAAACTATTCACTGGAGCAGAACTGTGTGGTACCTGTTCAATCAAGCGCGTGTAGCGCACAGGCGCTACACGTTTATTCAATCCACGCAGTACGAACAAAGACCTCCAAGTTCGGCACAGTTTTTAGCCACAGCAACTAGGTGTGGACAGCAGTGCTCCGCTTGTATACGCTTGCCCGCTGGTCGTACGCTCCCGGAAAATCACCATCTTATCAGAAGATTGGGTTTTATAACCTAAGAAGCTAATGGGATGTAATCTGAGAATTATGTCAGCAAACTGCATTACAACAGACTCCATGGAACCTTAAAGACATTTGTCGTGACGGAAATGAGATGAAAACGCATTTGGTGCTCAACTATGCATTGTTTTCCCCCAAATATTCTATTCACGATGCAAACAACTCACCAACTAACACTATTTTACCAAGGTTCTTCATATTGTGCCTGAAAAGTACTGTTTCTAGGAGACTACTATAAACTTAGATGTCTCCAACATGCGAATTTCATTCCAAACAGTTCAATTTTTCCAGCTAAACCCATGCACCGAGATTCCAGCTGCTAAAGCTTCACCAAGTGTAAGGAGAATAAGAGAATGGGTGCCATGCTTTGGATGTGATGACCCAATCTGTGCATTGACAGCAACTGGACCTGTTTGTTCAGTATGGCGAGAAGTAACAAATACACAGTGAAGACGATAGCTTTAATGCAAGACCTTAGTTGTCTGCTTGATACAGTCATTTCTGTCAAATTCACTAACCATTCTTTTGTCTCGTCCGTCGGCCTCCATCCGGGGAGACTGCAATTACCAACGCGACTGGCAAGCACTTTCACACTTTGTTGCCCAGTCATGGAGTGATCACCCCTGGGTCGTGTTCATCCGACAAAAGCCTAGGCAAGAGGACTCTACGAGGCAAGTGGTCCTCTGGCACACGAAGCACATGACCTAACCAGCGTAACCTGAGGATTGTGACCAGCGGATCTACCGAAGGAGAATGAACCTTCCCGAAAACCATATGAAGTACTTCACCATCACTCAACTGAAGTCTCCATCATACCCGTGAAGTGTTTCGGGGGGCATCTACGATCAAATACAGAGGGCGGAGCTCACGTCTCTGATCCATGAAGTTGTGCAGATGGGCTTGACGGTCAAGCCGATTTTACTTAGGCGCCGACGAGGTGGGAGGTTGGTGAATGCTGTCATGGCCTCAATTGGGGGAGTGATTTCATGTTTCTCCAGTTCATCGGGACTTATTCAGCTGGCCAAAGAGGCGAACTTATCCACCACATCGATAGGTCTAACTGCAAGCATGAGGTTTGGGTTTAATCCCACCCAAGCATATAGTGACACTTTACACCTTACAGATACGAAGTGCATACCAAACTGTAAAGTAAAATTATTTAGATTATTTGAGGTAATTTGCACTTCTAAAGGATATGATCCGAGATGAGCAATATTATTGGTTTTCTCAATGTCCACGAGCGAACAGCCCAGGAGTATTTTGAAAAGTCGAGGTGTTGAAGGCAGGTGAAGAAGACTCAAGGAATACAACGATTACGAAGTTAGACAGAAATGTTATAATACCTCGAGTTCACACCCAGTACAGGGCGTTCGGTAACTCATTAAGAACCGTATGTGGTGGCATTCGATATGACAGGCAAATCTGGAAACATACGCCAGTTCACTATGTGACTTTGAATCCACCCACTGTACGCACTAACACAACCATATTGCTGGTTGAACTTATCAATCATGTGCCATTGGATTTCATGCTATCTGGCTTTCATTAACCGTGTTCGTGAAGCTAGCGAACATTTGCGTACATCACCTTCCCTGCAATTGGCGTTCCTTGTCAACCAGTAAGTCGGTTTCAGCAGTTATGATACCAAGACAAAATGTGTGCTCATAGGTCTTGGCGCAACTGTGTCCTAATTATGCACTGCCACAAAAGAAGATCTCCATCGGTGTCAGAAGACCACTATATTTATATATATATAGGGCTCGATATAGCTCAGTGATCTGGGCGCCAGCTTACGAACCGAAAGGTCCGTGGTTCAAACCTAACCTCAGCATATCGATTGCTGAAGTTGGCTTTGGAAACCTGGCAATATCCTACCCCTCTAACCTCCTTCCATCGGCATGACAGCCAAGCACTGAAAGGGCGCCAAAGCTGAAAGATTTGATTTTTTATCTGCATACTCCAGAATAGAGCACCATCCGGTGATTTTGTACAGTATATTTGTCCTCCATCTGCGGAGACCACCTGAAGGAACTGATCAGAAGTGACTTATTCTATAGGACAACATCTCTATTTGAAGGAGAGTCAGCTTCTAATATTACGCTTGGTGGCATTCTATTGAAGATAACGAAATAATTAATTTTATCGAATTGCTTGAGCTAACTTAAGAGAAACTCACAAGTGTGTTAGAATATCGTTTTTGCCTTTACATGATTTAGGTCGCATGACTTAGTTCGTAGAGTACTGCAGGGGGGTCTGAAAAGTTTTCAGCTTAGTTTTGCGTGTCTTGATGCGTGATGGCTGGTCACATGTATGTTTATACGTCGATGTGCATGCTTGCCTCTGGAGGCTGCATTTGTCCTCCTGAGAGCGAACTTTCGCAGGTTGAAGCATGTAGACTGTGGCAAACTTTGGAAACAAAAGTTGTATTGGTACAACCCCAGCATCCATAAAAAATTGTGGCGAGAAAAAACATGCAACAAATTGTGTCGAACTCGGAAAGGATGTCAGTGAAAGGAACAGATGTGTGCTATCAAATTGTGTAATACAGCTGACTTGAGCGAGGTTCTGTGACGCCCTTCCAGATCAGAAGACTTTTTAGCACACACGTCTTATGCATTGTTGTCTTATTAAATCCTGTTTTATCTTATTACGTTGGCAATTGGTGTAAAATCTCAAGCTGGCCCAAATAGGTATGGACCAGGTATTGATCTCATTACACAGGTTACGGTTTTGCATCGATATCCTTATGGTTTCACCACAATCCGAAACAACGTACACTGATATCAACTGGTATGGTCGCGCAAATGGCCTCTAAGTGAAGGCTTGTTGGTGGGTCTTTGGTTAGGGCGACAATTTTGTAAGTATACAGTCTTTCTTCTGAGCAGAAACTGTGAACTGCTTAACTCGTCCTAGTGGCCCTTCTTAGCAGTAACGCTCTGTCAGAAGTGTGAGCAAGTACTGACGCACATAACTCGAGTACTGCTAGTAATATAGAGATACGCTGAAAACCCCTGGAGTGCTGTCTGTGGCTCTATTTTACAATAATTGTAATATAATGATTCCATCACCATGATCCATGGACATTCATCCCATGATGAAATTAAAATAATTCCTTTGGGAAGTTAACGCGAAGGGTTTATCGTCCTGACGTGGTGATAGTAAAATAGAGTTTAACCGCAATATATTATGACATACTTCAGGCCATAACATCGGCACGTACGCTCTGAAAACTGTTTTATCTATCACACTATTAGCACCCTTCCGTACGAGTATTGGCGTGGTGGCGACATTCTAAACTCGGTCAGAGTGCGTTGAAACACAATGGGCTCAAGCCCATTCGAACTGTCGTCATCGTTCATGAAGATCAGAGTAACAAATGTAATATTTTGTGTTTTTCGTGAGCTCTACTCACGGGATGGATGACTCCTCTGTGTTGCATAGAAAGAGCCACTTATGGGTTAAGGCCAAACGGCACTGATTTTGTTTCATCTGAAATCTATCTAGGCGCTCTGGAAGGGCCACCTGGAGGTACTTACTGTAAAGCAGTCCATTGTGTAAGGGTTGTAACTTTTGGGGAAGCTTCTCAGAAAAAAATCGTCTCTTGCGTGAGGTTGTACGTTGTGTGGATGGTCCGCCTAGTGGAGGAAAACTCTGGTCTGACAACTATCCAAACCTTCTTTAAGTCTGCATATTATGTGGCGACACTTATGAGCGTCGCCAGTCAGTATTCTTATTTAGGTTGCTGTGTTATATCGGTCTCCCGACGCTGCACCCGTGGTTTCTATCATCAAACACTGAATGTACTACCTTCAGGATAAAAAAACACAAAATGAACTACTTTATTTGGCTTTTTAACCATATCTCGTCAGGCAAATTCTCCACAGAGCAGACCATTTGGGATCAATCCAAGAACGATAACCAAACCTATGCGGCACACTTAACCAGAAGTGTTCAAAATTATCCCTATGTTGAATCGCCCGTCACGTCAGGTTATGTACACTAGTGAGGCTGACCTCGTCTGTCTTCCCGTGACCGTCGACGGATATTCCCATTCTCGTTAGTGAACTAGGTGTTTCGCAGAGGACCTCTTTTCGGTCTTTGAGAGGCTTATGTTTTAGGAGAACGATTCCTTGGGATAAGAATTAATTTGTTTCCGGGGAGGAGCACACCTTAGGCCGGGACCACTGACCGCTGCATGAACGTTTTATGCAGTTTGAAAACCGGTGCACAGCCTTTTTATTTTGTAATCTGTGGATTGCAGTGTAAGGGAAAAGCAACAGTTAAAGCTCCCTCGTATGAATTAAAATCGTACGGAAATAGTGCGCGGAATCAAATCAAGGCGTTCGAAAGACGTGAAAAATGGCTAATCTCACTCCAGTTGGGATCGTATGGATAACCTGGAACCGGAGTTCGGAATCACTGGGGTTTGTAAAAAAAAACGGAGGTTAAGAGAGTGTTCCAGTGCCACGTAGTTCTGTGGAAAACTAGAGAGAGAGGATGAATGCCTCTAATTTCTTCCCCGTTAAGTGTGACTGGAAGTGAAGAGACGAGTCGTGAGAGCCACCGACTGAAGAAGTGCGATTTCACGGTCGTAGCCATATGATATAAAAAGGGCGGCTATGTTCTGCGTTGGAGGGGAAGACGCACAGCGTTGTTTCAGCAGTGAAACACCAGTGTCAACACAGATTTTGCTGTCCCTGGTAACGATGATCAAAGTGATACTTCGGTCCAAGATCGAAGTACGATTGAAAGGCACTGCCTCACCGACGACCTGATCGCACTTTCATGATGAAGTAAATCTGAAATTGGTAGACTAGAAACAGTTTTAAGGCTGAAATAGAGAACTAATCCGAGATTACAGAATAAGACGGGAGTGAATGGGTGGAATATGGTTAGCGATGAAACGACGATGGTCCAGGAAGATGTGTAGGGACTCGGGAAAGTTGAGGTAACCGCATTCGCTAAAAAAACCGCTCAGTTGTAACACTCTTTCGGTGCCTAGCTGGCATGCCACCAGAAGGAAGCACGAGGTATTGGATACTGCTAGGTTACCCAAGCCCAGACAAAAGTCGATATGCAGACGTCGGGTTCGAACCACGGACCTTCCGGTCACTAAGCCTTCTCGCCCCCTGAGCCATCTCGCTAAAACCTAGTCATATTAGCATGCTCAGCGTTCTGTGTGCCACTTGTCTGTATGCGGTCAGAACTTTACCGAATTTGGTAGGAAGTCGATTTTGTGAAGGTAATCACCATCAACAGATGCAAGAATGCTGCCACGGACGAACGAAAGTTGGTCGTGTTCATGAGACCACGTGATGCTGCAGCGTTGATACTACGTTGATCTATGAAACAGCGAGTTGAAGCGGTATTCAGAGGCTGATTCATTGAAAAGTCTCCACTCTAATCAGTCAAAGGTACATGGTCAGTTTGCCAAAGAAGCCCTCGTACCACATCAGTCGAAAAAGTTTGTAGTCAGTCACGCTAAAAAATATCGTCCTTATCACTGAAAACAACACACCAGTAATGCATACTGGCGCTTACTTACCAGTTCCACTTAACTAGTCTAGGACAGCTTGCCAGAATTGTGGCAAATACGCGAACAGATTACCGTCATAGCGGTGGCACCTCAACCCATATTGATGGGTGCTCAAGAGCAGTTCGTATTCAAAGTCCTGCATGAACAAAGCGGATCTCAGAACCCTACACAAAATGGAGATGTGCCATAAGCTTATCTGTTGATGACTGCAGCTCAACTTCACCTCAGCTGCTGCTTAACCGCAAAGCCCTCATACAAAACGACTATCCGGAACAGTTTCTAGAGTTACCGCAAACAAAAAGGCGTTCAGTGCTGTCTGTCCAACCTCCCCGATTCGACCACAAAACCACTGGATATCGGCGAGGTCGCTATCCATGATTGATGCCCGGAAATCCATAGCAGCAGGCAACGCGTACGACGGCGCACGCAGATCCCTAAACGCCAAATAGTGAAGAGCCTAAGGAAAGACCGAGAGCTCTGGTGGAATCGAAAGCTCGAGAGATGGAGAAGGCTTTTGCTACGGGAAACAGCCGTGCCCTATATCCTATACTGATACGATCGACTGGTCCCAGGAAAACAATGGTCAGCGAAACGATAAGTGAAAAGAGACGGCTCATTAATTCACTCCCAAAAACGTCGACTGGAAAGATGGGCCGAACACTTCGAAGAGCAGTTCAGCTGGCCTCCTGCAACACAGCCTGTGGAGATAATGCATACAGGCCAGTGGAATGTAAACCTTGATCGTCCTTCGGAAGAAGAAATAAAGTACGAACTATCCGTACTAAAACGTGAGAAGGCACCAGGACCGGACGGTCTCTATCCAGCCCTCTTCAAAGAAGGCGGAGAATCCCTGGTGACCCATCTGACAAAGCTTGCTGGTGCTATATGGAACGAAGAGAAGGTGCCTGCAGAATGGGGCATGTCGACAGTTATCCCTATTTTCAAAAGGGTACGCGGACGCTGTGCGAAAACCACCGTGGCATCAGCCTGTTAGCTGTGGCATCGAAGGTACTCTCTGGTCTTATCCTTCGAAGGTTACTGAACACAGGGAGACAAATCCGTGAAAACCAAGCTGGGTTCCGTCCTGCAAGAGGATGCATCGATCATATCTTCACCCTCCGACAGATTCTTGAACAGCGACACTGCTTCCAGCAACCAACAATGGTTGTGTTTCTCGATCTGAAGGCTGCCTTTGACTCTGTAGACCGCCAGGCACTATGGCAGTGTCTGTGGAGCAAAGGTGTCCCCCAAATTCTTGACCCTTCTTAAGGCGCTGTACGCCAACTCCGCGGCCGTGTGAAGGTCTACGGGAAGCTCTCGCCTGAGTTCACCACATCAAGTGGTGTCAGACAGGAGCTGTCCTCTTTCACCTTTCCTCTTCAATTTCGTCATTGATACGATCATGGAAGACTCATTATCAGCCTCTACTGCCTGTGGGGTCGAAGCGCTCCCGGGGCCTCCGCTTACAGATATCGAGTATGCAGACGACATAGCTCTTCTGGCTGACGCCGTGGTAATGCAAAGAATATTAAATAATCTAACTAATTCCGCCTCACGGTTCGGCATGCGCTTCACACCTGCAAAGTGTAAAGTGCTAGTGCAAGACTGGGTGGGTCCGAACCTAGCCTAGCCTTGCTTGCGGTGAACCGATTGAGGTAGTAGACAAATTTGTCTACCTGGGCAGCTGTATTAGTCCCGGTGGTCTCGCGAAGATGATATTTCCATCCGAATTGGGAAGGCCCGAGCTTTTGTGAACCTGCGTCACCTGTGGCGTAGGCGTGACATCAGCTTATCCGTCAAGGGTCGAGTTTATAATGCTGCGGTGCGCTCCGTATTACTATACGGATCAGAAACCTGGCCGCTGCGCTCGAGGACGTCAAAGACTTTCAGTGTTTGACCACCGATGTCTCCGGAGCATTGCCCGAATCTGGTGGGAACACCGGATCAGCAATGCTGAAGTACGTCGAATGGTATTCGGGAGAAATAACTCACCCTCGATAGATGAACTGATCACACTGCATAGGCTGCGCTGGCGGCCACGTGCTGCGCATGCCAGTCGACCGACTTCCTCGAAGGGTTCTTTTCGCACAACCACGTGAAGGGTGGAAACGAGCCAGAGGCGGTCAAACAATGACTTGGCAGCGAAGTGTAAAAGCCTGCCAGCAAACTCAGCTGCGCTGGTCACTGCCGTCTTCCTGGATGGGGACCCCGAGACGGGCCACATCAATGGTTAGAGACATTGTCAGACATGGCCCAATCGCGCCCTCAATGGCGCTCATGCATCAAGCTATTGCCTTCAATGCATAGCCCCTTCCCAATTCCCCGACGTAACAGCCCATTGACAGTGGTGCATTTACGCAGCTCGCGCCTCCAATGCGCAGCTACCTACCTCACCTCCCAAATCATCGGCGGACGAACTGTGGCAGCTACAACCACTGTACGACAAGTACACGGTTTCTTACAGCTGATGATGATGATGAAAATTATCCCTAAGCTGCAGCTCTGCCTTTTCAGTTATCGAATGTGCTCATAAGCTTTCTCTACTGTTCTGAGATTCGCTTACTCATTAGACTAATCGGTCCGATAGTTTTTCTTTATTTAGAAAATCGGCTTTTCCGAAATATCGTCAAAAATCCGTTTTATATGAAAGCCAAGAAATTTATAGCACGCAGTATTGTTCCTAATGATGAGATGTGTTAGTATATGTTCAGTCAACGATACAAAATCCAATAGCCTTGTCAGTTCTTTCACGATACGGCATTTCACTCATGGAAGAACTTTTATCCGCAGAGAACACGCATAAAAATTAACTTATAACTTGTCCCTCAAAGCATACTTCATTAGCAACTCCCCCTCCGAAAGAAATCTATTCCATTGCACCCTCTGAAACAGTCTCATCTGTGTGATCTTAACAGACGGTCTTATTAGAACAGGAAAACTTAGCAACCTTGTCTTCTCTGCAGAAACCGCCCGCGGGGGGCTGACGAATGATACTTATAATGGACGAAACACCAGTGATCCCATCAGATGGATGTTTTTTTCAGAGAGGTATAAGTGCGCCTCATGGATGGAGAACATCAGAATCCCACTCATTAATCGGAAACCACTTTGTTTTCATACCACAATTCGGATGTATGATATCCCAGTGTTGATAGCATTATTTGCTGGAAAGAAATTTCTCCTCACAAAAAAATTGACGGTTGTTTTCTTTAGGAATTGGATAGCGACTCCCCAGAATTATGAAGTTTACGCCAAATTTCACGAGAATGGAGGGAATTGGTCCATCTTTAGATTATTCTTTCTTGTGGAGGCTTACTGATGGAGCCATATATATATATATATATATATATATATATATATAGGGAAAATGTTCCCTTGGAAGTTCATTTGGGACAAAACCAGGGTCTAAAACTCACTCAGAAACTCAGTATTAGAAGTCGCGCTGTTTGCATTCTATGAAGAAAACCGGTGCATTCAGCGTTTTCAACGGGATCTCGTAGACTACGGTTGAATGCATATTCGTTAATGTCCTGAAGCTATTCCACAGAATGACTCATAGAGCAATCAAGAGAAAAGAAATACAGGTCCATGTTTATTGACATCCATCGCATTTGTCACCCTTGGAGGGTGGTTCATTATTTTTCACCCGGGATCTAATTTCACAATCTGCGACGTGTTGGGATTCTCCGTCATTAATTTCGCAAACTGACAAGTTCCACAATTTGTGCACCTGACAATAGCAGAACGCGCTCGACAATTTCGAGATCTTCGAGCTTTGACTTCACTCAGTTCACTTAGTTAGAACGTCTTGACGTAGAACGGGTGCTAAAATCCTTTTCACTTTTCTCGAGAAATACACTCATTTG
>NIRI02000003.1:0-27738 GCA_003604175.2 Clonorchis sinensis | reverse complement strand
ACAGTGGTGCGGGTTTAAACAGCAACAGGGCAAGAATGAGGGACAGTGCAGCAAGGGATCTGGAAAAAGGGTAAAATGATGGTTCAGGGCCATTGCTACGGTTTATGGAACAGACAAGCTGTCTGAGCAAAAACAAAATATGGCAGAACCCCCCCCCCCGAACACGGAGAGCAGTTCAAACGGTCTTGGTTAGGAGGGAGGCAGAATCTGTCAACTGCACTAGCGAAAAGTAATTCAATGGTACGCCGAAGCCAATGCACTAATAATGTGGACCCTATTTAATGAAACATAATAATGCAAAAAAATAGCAAACATCCCGCTACAAGGACTATCCTAATCGTTGAAGAAGTCACCATTTTACACATGGTAACTGGATTGGTACCAAAAAGCATCCTTCTCCACCAAAGCAGTTCGTGATTTATTGTAACCATTCCACTCTACCGTGGACGATCTGCGTGTTGAGGAACAACTCAATTTATCGAGGTTATCTTAAACTGTGTCAAGTTGACACAGATGCTTTATACGAACATTTAACAGATGGCGACACTACTACACTGCTATACTCTTTCAGCTGCAACACCCTCTCGGTGCCTATCTGCCATGCTACCCGAAGGTTGCACGAGGGCTGGGATACTGCCAGGTTGCCTAAGCCTAGACAGGGGAAGTCGAGAGGCGGAGGTCGGGTTCGAACCACAGTCAGTAAATTCGCGCGCTAACCACTTGAGCCATCCCGACCCTGGCGACATATGTCCACTGTACGGCATCGGTAGTCGATATGCTGGTTTGAGGGTCTGTGGTACAGAAATCTCCAAGAACAGGTTTTGTGCAATTTTAGCGGTCCAGCTCTGGAGAGACCACCTCAGGGTAGACGAAACCTTAGCAGTAAACTATCCAAGAAGAGCCCAGCGTTTCCGGCCGGTCCTTTGAAGTCGTTTCGAACAAAGGCAACTACTCAGTCCACACAGAAAACCTTCAAGATTGGACTCCTGGTATTCCCAGAGCTAAACAATGTATAAAAAATGCGATTACTCTCCAAATAACGTCCACCAAATGTGATCTTCGACACTTAGTCTCCTTCAACGGACCTGATTGCTCAATGGAACACAGAGAACTAATCACCAGCGACCTCACCGGAGAGGCCGTCAAATACACAAAAGCTCAGTAGAAGAATTTCACATCCCGGTCTTTGTTGGTAGTGTTTTGCACCACGTCGATATTGAGAGTGGTATTTGCTGGGAGTCATACGGTTTCAGCATTTAACTCCGTGTTTACTGTCGCCGTGCAACACACGCAGAGTTTTATACCAGGTTGGTCAATGGTTAGATGTCTGACCAACACAGTCTCCTAACCCTCCAGGTTGAGAGTTGGAACGTCTGTGGCGATTTGTTTGTTAAAAATTGCAATGTACTTGCATTCCCCGCCAAACGCCGCTACCCTGTGATCAGGCTTTTGAGCCAAAGGGTTTGGTCTAGGACCCTGATCGTCTTCCTATCTAGGCCTGGGCACCCTGGCAGTATCCCAGCCCACATACAACCTACATATGATTTCATGCCATATCGGTCATCGCGTGGTGTCGGACGGGTCGCCTCACCTGCTTCACACAGCAAGGCGGGTAAGCGAAAACAATCTCGCTTTCTTTCTCCTAAACATATTTTTAGGCCCAGCCGTTATGATCTACAACTCCATCCGTTTTGTATCGGTCTTGACCGCAAATCTTGCAAGTCAGCCTTGGTATCTCGAAGCCTCGACACCCAGTCTACCTGACTGCTTTTAATTTTCGCACTCTGCAGCAAGCAGGACAAAAAGCTGCTCTTGCTCTCACATTGGACTCGCTTAACATTGATATGTGCTGTGTATCATAACCAAGAGTTCAAGATAAAAGCACATTAGTTGAGCTAACTACCCGACTATTCTCTACTTGCTTTTGACTGAGCAGGCGTGGCAACCTAAAGGCCGCTGCGGCAGGATGTGCAGGGAGCGAGATGGCTCAGTGGTTAGAGCGCGAATTTACTGACCGGAAGGGCCGTGATTTGAACCTGACCTGTGCCTCTCGACTTCCCCTATCTAGGCTTGGAGAACCTGACAGTATCTCAGCCCTCGTGCTTCCTTCTGGTGGCACGGCAGTTAGGCACTGAAAAGTTTCTACAGCCGAACGATGTGAAGTGATCGGTATTGACCTAAGTTACCAGGCTGAAGGTTCCTTGCTTGACTGAGTACCCGCTGATATTCGCTTCGGTGCGGTTTGCGGTTATCACCTTGATCTTAGAAGGCTACGCAATCATTATTAAGGGCCAATTCAGTTCAGCGGGCTTACTGTGAACCATGAATCTAAGGTTGATGGTCTCTTAGTGTTGTAGTTTCATTCACACATAGTGGAGAATGGAGGAAACAGACTACCTCGCAACCCTCTACGTGTTTGCAGATTTTGCTTCGGCCGATAAACCAATACCCTCTTTGCTTTGGAAACTGAATAAAACGGTACACTTGGTTGAGTTGGATGCCTATTTGAGGCCAAAGAGGACAAATATCACTGTTCGACAATGAGTGCGGGGATGCACAAGAAGTTACCATATCAGTGTTATATCCCAAGATTACACAAAACCCAGTTCGCACGGGAAAGCACCAACGTTTAATGTTGGTGTTCACTGTTCATTTGCATTCACGCACAAGATGAAAGGACAGTCAGAGTGACACATCTATTATTTACACACAGCTGCAGTACTGTGTAAATGTGGCTGGAACACCACTATGTGTTATATTGAGAATACTAAACATCCTTGCATAAGCATTTCTGCATCATATTTGGACAGCAAAAATAGTGATTAGTGGTTTTGATTTCACTACAAACAACCTTCATTAAACACTGAATAGATGGCAGTGGCTGGTGATACCAGTACCGTGTTTGGAACTGGAGGTAATCTGGAGCGAGTCGTGAAATGCTTCATCAACCGGTGTACGTGGCATACTCTGATGTACATCCTTTGGATGACTTTCACTGGACGATTGATGCAAAAAATTCCCCATCCAAATTGGTGCTTTAAAAGGAAACGTGTTTTCAAGAAGAAAATGAAATCGACCAGTTCCAAAATTATTTGCACGCAAAAACACAGTGGAGTCCTCAAAAATGATGCTTCTTAGATGAATGCGGCTTACCATCCTACGTAGGACACCTGTACACCTGCCAAAGAAACGCGAACTGTTTACCCGGAAAGCTAGGTGATGCATGAGATTGGTCTTGGCAATTTCCCATTCGAGTGTCACGTCCACTGGACTCGTGCACGGCGGTACTGTGGGTCTATCGGGAGGTTCAGCTCCGGCTCAAATGGTTAGAGCGCGAATCTACTGACCGGAAGGTCCGTGGTTCGAACTCGGCCTCTGCCTCTCGACTTCCCCTGTCTAGGCTTGGGCAACCTGGCAGTATTCCGGCCCTCGTGCTTCCTTCGGGTGGCATGGCAGCTAGGCACCGAAAGGGTGCTACAGCTGAGCGATTCAGCTCCATTTACTGATCGCTGCTAGTCAGCACTAATCATGTTCGCGACAGTCCGAGAAACTCTGAGCAGATGCACCATCTCGTATTGTGTACATCCTAAAGAGATTCTTTTCGTTTTTGTCGCAGTTAGACAAAACGCTTATACACCCACTGATCAAGATAGTTTCGAGCGAAAGTGCCAATAAACTATTATTCTGACTGCATAGGGATCACTTCACTCCATTTTGTCTGGCTACCTGAAACAACGAACGTCCGGTCTGAGACCGTTCCTTCTGATGGCCTCCATTCGCATGACAGCAGTTCCTCCCAACCGGTCGCAAAGGCATTCTTACTGTCAGTTTCTATACAGACGTCAAACAGTGCTTAAAATTCGATGGTGCGCTAGCTCGTTATCCAAGCCTGGTGATTTTATATAGCGGGGAATCGGACAAATAAAAGTGCGTCTATCGGAATATTTTTCATCTGAGGCAATTGTGGGTGGACGACATAATGCGGAGGAGCCACTTTCTAATAGCAATATTTTATAGATTTCCCTCAAGGTGGGCCACCGTGGCCGTTTCTGAAACTGTATAGATGCTGATCACTCGTAGAAAACTTCAGTTTTCAGACTTCAATATCTTCTAAACCTCTTAGGATGTTTATACGCAATAGGCCACTCATAAGAATATCATAAACGATAGACTTAGCTGAGTTCCAGGTGAGTCTCCCGTCAAAACTAAATTGGTATACAGACGAGCGTGTAGGCTTTAGGATGTTGTTTCTCCCCAAATGGGGGATTATTAATGAAGTTTGCAGTGTCGTCAAAACAAATGGTTATCAGTCAGGACATTTCGAAGATGAACTAGGCAGTAAACCGGCCAAAAACGTAGACGGGATCCTTGATTCTGTTCACGATAGTAGCCAGGATAATCTCGCCTAAGGCTTTGAAACACAAGCTCAGCATTGATCTATCAGGCAGTCCAGCTGAAGAACTTAGAACGTGAATTTAACGTATTAAACCAAATGTTAAAAATGATGGACTCACCGCTGACCCCCACTCAGTTCACTGAGGGAATCTTTCCAAACATCACCAAAAGCCACCTTGATTTCTAGACCATCCAAAACTGTCATGTTCTCAGGAGGAAGGAGTCGAGCTTTGCTCCCCGGAAGAAGTGTGCCAAAGATATTACAAAATTCCTGAAGGAAGAAAGCGGAGCAAGATAATGAAGTCGTTCACTAATGGGGCTGCTTATAAGGTGCAGATGCATTAACAGCTCCTGCCAGAAAGTAACTCGCTTGGGCCAGGTACTAAGGCCGTTATCACTCCTTTAGCAAGTCATGCTGGTCGTTGCATCCTGAAACGGACCCCTAATAAGCACATTTGGCCCTAAAGTTAATGAAAACGTCATAGTTTCGGTCAATCCACCTAGTTCAGTTTTTCCGTAAAACCAGTGTGGCGTATGCACCATCACCTGTACAAGAGTGGCTCGTAAACTGCGGACAAGGAAGGCTTTGATTTCGGGGACAACTAGGAGTAGAATCTTACCTTTTCAGAATCTCCATTTTCATTATTTTGTGTCGTACAGACGCGTTTCAACATTCTGGTCTGGTGTAAATCAGTCAATAATGTGATCCTGTTATGAGGTTGCGGTTTGAGACTTACAGTCTCTGCTTAGATGATTCCCTATTCCGTTAAAGCAGGTTTTGATCACTAAATGTTGGAAATGTTCGCTATCAAGCCATGCAGATCCACGCTTCGACAATTCGACCTGCGAACGATTGCAACAAGGCGTTCAGGAATCCCATTTGGCTGGAAAATTTCTGAAATTAAATATGAACTAATCAATTGGAAAAGCTTGGAACCGATTGAGAAGTCGTCGTTCTAAAAGGGCCTGCTAAACAATCGGTGGGCAACTTTTCGCGTTTGACGCAAAGGTTTCGTCAGGCTAAGTGAGCAGGTTACTAAGTTGGCAAATATTTTTATGGAAGATTCTGAACAGAAAGTTTTAGGCGGATTCCTGTACCCACCCAAAATATTTTGGTGTTACGTAGGTGAGAATTTCGTCGTGATTAAAGGAAACAAGTTTAGTGAGTTTTACAACTATCTGAAGGGACTAAATCCACACATCAAATTTAATATGAAGATCGAGGCAACTTCCATTACACTACCCTTCTTAGACTGCATGACACATAAAGTCGCGGGAAAACTAAAACCCACAGTATATCAGAAACCCACTGACAACGAAGCGACTTTGAACTACTCGTCTGCCCATCCGAAGTCATTATTCGCTGGTATTGCCTCTTTAATGTTGAGTCGGACGGAGACCCAAATTGAATTAAAGAACAAAAAATTCGGGGTAGTTAGTATACAGCCAGTTTGAATAGGAATTAGTTACGAGGGGGATTGGTACCTGTGGCGAAACCCAAAGGGGGGGGGGTGGATTGGGACTACAGCAAGGCGGAACATGCATTTGACACAAGACACAAAATAGATTTAGAAAATGTTGGAGTTTTGAGGCCGGGACTACGGCTCACGCCACAGAGACTAGTGGTCGAGGCGGTGGAAATCGCCAGGTATCCCAGCGTGAATTGATGAATAGAATAGAAGGCGTAGAACCGCCAAGCGTGTGGAGAACGGTTTTAGATCAATGGAGCTGGCAGGTGGTGATGTGCAGCTATCAGCAAAGAGGAGTCACCAAAAGAAATAGCTCAGACGTGAAGCGCATGAACCAACCCGACCGAAAATTCCATCTAATCTCACACACCTCAACTAAGTTGTCGTAGCACTTACTAACTCACACACAGACAAATTTACCAGTGGCGCCCGTTGAAGCGTCACGAACCGGAAGATCAAGGATCCTATCCCCGGTCAAAATTGATTTGAAATCCCTCCAACCCATCAACTGTGAGATTTAGCAACTACGCTAACCGATACGACCTTTTAACTGACATTCAATACTGGTCCGGTATGCTAATCTGAAGAGCTCTTGCTGATTGGTTCTCTATCTCTGTCTTAAAACCCGGTCACCTTGGTAATCTACTCAATTGGCTTAAGGAAACTTTTGTGTGAAAAGCAATTTTACGCGGCCACAAAGGTATCGGTTTTTTATGCAGCCCTTACATATGAAATATATTCACTACACGCGCACAGAAAATCATATTGGCTCAATGTACTTTGAAACACTGCCCTTAGACGATACCATTTACTTCAAAGAGTAATTTTTGAACAGAATTTCCCCGCACTTTCTGAATTCATCTTACTGTTCAGAGGTATTCACGCTAGGCGAAAAGCCAGGTGGTAAATAACTATTTGGAAACTTCCGTGGGCAAAATACGAGACCACAGTAACTACAACCAATATATAGCACAAACTATTAAAAAATGTGAAACACTCACCTCATTAACCTTGTTATAGGCACTCATTAGAACCTCCTTTTTCCGTTTATCCAAATCATCAATGACAGCTTGAATCTTGCGCTTATCAGCCAAAACGATCTCCTGTCGTCTTATCAGTTCGGCATATTGTTCTTCGGCACTCCCAAGCATGTTCATAGCTCGCATATTCACTGTGCGACTAAGACGTTCTCGGCGTTCCTTCAGTGTTTGTATCCGCCGACGCGCCTCGTTAGGATCCCGGGTGGTAAAACAGTATGCGCCATTTTCGACACCAAAATGTTGACGCTCCTCAGCGATCCAAGGATGCGCCGTTAACAGGCGTTCGATCTTAATTAAATTGACATAGGTGCTTCCGTATTATTAGGCGAAAAGGTTTACGGTTGATAAACAGAAAAAAAGGTGATTCTCTAAGGCGAAACGACACCTACTCATAAACAATATACGAACAATGCCTCTTGATAAGGTGCAGCAAAATCGTCAAAAGCGAGTACACAACCCTTTGGAAAGTCTTAAAGCGGGCAGTTATAAGCCTAAGGAATTCACAGAATGGGTCGCACGACACTCGGTTGCCACCAAGGATGCAACCCACTCAGCAGGTAAGAGCGGGTAAACGAAGGTGTTCAGTGGTTCGTGGCCATTCTGCATGCAGTACACAAGCAAATATGCAAATGCACGATGGAAGAAGATAACCGACCCTATCTGTCAATATTTAAATGCACGGTGCATATACAACTTACCTTACAACCGGCTTCTTCACTTTCTTTTGTCTGTAACTCCAGCTGATGCATGAGTTTCTCGATTTGGATATTAGTTTGATTGATATTTTGTACGAGTTGGTTGACACGCTTTTCGGCAGCTGCCAAGGCACGCACTGTCTCGTCAATCAGGTTGCGCTGCTTTGTGACCGCGGCTCGAGCCTCTTGCAATTCTCTCGTGGCTTTCTTCACTTCTTCAGTGCACTTCGCAACTTCCTCTCCCGCCGCCTTCAGACTAGCTTCCGCCTCTTGTAAGGTCAACTTGAAGACGATTGAAAGAATATGTGTACGGTGCAGTATGGAGTCAGAACATAGGAAACAGCAACATAGGAAACGAATACCGAAAATACCAATATCTTATATTGCTGTTGAGTTTTCGTACAAGTTTGACCGAAGCGCAAAGCACTTCCCTTTTGGAATTAGGTAACGAAGGGGAGACAACACGTTACCGCCATCCTGAATAAATTCTTGGTCAGAACCTTGTCAGATACAGTAGGCACTTCCACTAAGAGTTGAGTAACGAAAACAGGGGATAACGCGATTGTTGGTATGAAAATAATCAAACAATGAATCGTCCAGCTGTAGCACCCTTTCGGTACCTAGCTACCATGTCACCCGATGGAAGCTTGAGGGCTGGGATACTGCCAGGTTTCCCAAGCCTAGATAGGGGAAGTCGAGATGCAGAGATCGGTCAGTAAATTCGCGCTCTGACCACTGAGTCATGTTGGTATAACACAGCAAGATTCACCAGGTCCTTGGATAGTTCCATACACAGCAAGTGATAAAACGAAGTTGAGTGGGTGACGTTTAACGAGTCCTTTCACCGTTCTATCCAGAACTGCGTGGGTATAGCATCATCTACTATACTGTACAGTGTCCTATGGAATGTCTTGCCCCGGATCCCCAATTAAGGCTACGGCAGTTATTGAGGCAACTGGGTTTTGTAATTAGGACCCTCGGATTCGTTACTCTTTTGCTTGCACCTATCAGCACATGTCTGGGCAAAAAAAGTCAGCGATTGAGACAAAGCTTAGCGGCGTAATCGGCACAGCCTACAGTACTTGATACTTGAACTTTTTACGATCCAGAGAGATGTCAGAATCTCACCTACCGTGGGGAAGAGTAAGCTACATACTAAGATCATCAGTATTATTTGTAGGGCTGCCTTCCAGACCTCTGACTAAGGAGCTGCTTCGCAGCAAAGTCTCATGTGAGTCGAATTTTGGTTGGGCATGAGACAGCCACCGATAGTGCCTTTTAAAAACTCCACAGTAGCAACTCTTTTAAGGGAGATCATTTAAAAGTAAATAGACCCTTGGTTGAGATGGTACAAGTACTGAGAAAATTTGGAAACTAGGTCCGCAAGCCAGCTGGCCCGTTGTTGTGAGTGAATAGCCACCTTCGACAACATGTGTGTGTGTAGCACCCTTTCGGTGCCTAACTGCCATGCCACCCGAAGGTTGCACGAGGGCTGGGATACTGCCAGGTTGCCCAAACCTAGACAGGAGAAGTTGAGAAGCAGAGGTCGGGTTCGAATCACGGACCTTCCGGTCAGTAAATTCGCGCTCTGACCACTTGAGCCAACCCTATAGAAGTGGTACCATTCTAGCGATCAGAAAGGGTGAGGCGCACAAAGTTAAACATGGTCATGTAAGCAGCCTGTTCAAAACAGCAAATTTTATGATTGAACTAAACTGTTGAGAGAAAGCTCGCTTACTTTCAACACATTCAATTCTTTTGTCAGTTCTTCCGCTTCCAGACGTAAAGTCTCTTTCACGGCTGTCTTATCTCTCAATGCGTTTGCTGTTGTCTCAACACGGGTTTTCGCTTCAGTCAGGGCAGCTTCTGCTTCATGTTTTTCTTTCTCTCGTTCAACAGCCGCATTAACAGCCTTCGTGTGGGCCTGTTCAGCTTTGGCACAGGCTTTTGATAAGCGGTCTTTCGCTTGCTCCAAGGCCGAAGCAACTCGCTCTAAATAGCGGGACATCAAAAACAAGTGGACGGTGAGATGTGGATTAAAGATGTGCTTCAACATGATGTGATGCAAACGCAGAGTGCGTACTTCGTGAAGAAACAGATGGATGGAGCCGCAAGGTGTATACAAAGATGCAAATGATCGTGCAGCACCGAGTTGTGAGTTGTCAATTTGTAAGTCGGAGACGCCGTTAAGTAAACTGCTGGGGCTAATGAAACGATTCAACTAAACTAATTCCAGCACACTCCAGCAGAAATGAACTCGATGACCGGACAGGCGGCGGATCTAACGGTAACCAGCCGTGTCGAAAATGTAGCTCCGAAGAATGACTAGTTCCTTAGTGCACTGCACGAATACTCCTCTAAGAGATACAACGCAACCTCACAGATACAAAACAGTTGGTGTGAATTGAAAGGAAAATGATACTCATAAACTCACCCAGTTCCTCTCTAGTTGCGATCACATCCGCCTTCAGTCGGTGCTTATCAGTTTGACGTAGTTCCGTCTCCAGAATACCCAATTGATGGCGAGCGGCGTCCAAGGCCTCCCGCAACTGTGAATTCTCTTGAGATCTTTTTCGGGCTGCTTGTAAATTGAAATCACCGCGCTTCAATTCATCTTCTGCCTTTTGAGCTATCGATTCCAGTTGATTACAGCTGAACAAACGGGATAACAGGCTCTCTGATACTGGTGCACGGCTGCCACCTGAAAGAGTTCCCTGATGGTGGATGGAGGGGGAAAACCTGATATTAGGAAACATGTATCATTCATATAGGAACATTTGGTCGTTTGTCAGGAGAACAGTTGGAAATGACATTTTCGTATTAAAAATGTGCCTTGAGCAATCGAAAGCCAGTGCAGTGGAAAATTTTGAGGTAAGTGTGAAGACAAACCCTATAGCACGTAAGTGAAAAACAGACAGGCTTTATCGTTTTAAGAAGATGGCCCTATTTCGGAGGAACAAACAAGCTTTCATGCACCGTACAGCCATACCGTCACTGAACTGTTCTGAACAGTATGCTTCATGGTATTGTATCATCATGGGAAGAATACCACACATCAGAGAGATACTGGTTTGCTTTATCCATCGGCAAGATGTCTTACACGATCAAAACAGTACGCCGAACACCGTCAGCCAAGTGGTACCGCTACGTTTTCGGAATAAATGTATACTGACGTGTAAGTTTTCAATCGTGCAGATGGTCAAATGGAAGGCGGCTGAAGACTCATCGCCCGCAACAGATGGTGGAAAACCATTCAGTGCGTTTGATTTTGCTCGACTCAGACAAATGGGGAATCTGGCGTGTCAGGCTTCATTGACGGATTATCAGGTGGTCCGTAATTACTGGACCAAGATATATTCGGCATCCTCTGTTATCTGAAAAATTCAATGATCCGCGTTTTTCTTCCACGGAAGAGCCCTTTCTAAGTCTTTAGTTTCCATGAAAACACAGACATTGATCATGAAAATGAGGACGGGTGGAAGAGGAATGAAGGATACGATGTTCCGCACCATCATTTATGACAAAAGATAACCGAAGGCGTACAACGTATTAGGATTTTGTAAGTTATTAGTAAGGGTGTGGTGGGAGCCAAAGAGGCTAAACCACATGCAGCTTCTCATTTTAGTTGAGACCAACCGGATAGGGGTCCAGGGAAGTGTGCGGTTACCAAGCAATACAGAGCCTAGTGAAACCAGAACACTACAAACTGACAGAGCTGTGGGTCGATGGTGATACGAAGATGAGAAACTACCCTTCAGGCATCAACAGAGCTGTTCATTGAGAGGGAATCCGGGCTTCGACTATCCGATCGGCAACGTCCAGGTGTTCTAATTAGTGCTGCACTTCGAACAAAGACTGGCCAACATGAAGTATCGCAAGGACAGTCAGAGGGTGGACCAATCACGAGCAAATGTATCTGAACCTCTGACGAAGCATGCAAAGTGCGGCGAACATTGTTGCTTCTGATGTGATAGAAACCCATGCTTTGCACTGATGTAATGAAATTTCTCTGCAGTGATGCGATTAATTTTGATCGACTTCCGGGGAAAACAAAGACGTATGTGTCTCTTAAGGAGTAGGCGATTTCAGGCACAGCACCCTACGCCCGTCGACTGGTTTGCACACAGAAACTTGTACCCAGATGTTGGAGTAGTTAGACCGTGACTACTAGAAGACAGTATGGTCACCGTGTATGAATCGTTACCGGGCCTCGCAAAGGATCTCACAGGTAAGAGGACTCAGGTTTTGGATTTGACGGTGTAAATGTAGTCGAATCCCAAAAAGCCTTTTTTGTGGCGCAGACGTTTTTTATGTGACTGGTCAATTCTGGCTTGTAAGGGGAAAATGAAGATATGCGTAACAGGCTACTCATGAAGAGAGGTTGAATCCTAACGTCAGCTGGAACAAACCACCATCTTACCAGTCGGACAGCTGGTGTGGGGATCCGCATCAGGGGTATCAAATGTTGACTATTACAAACACCAGATACCATGCGTCACAAATATTTGAAATTATATGTACCTGAGGATCAAACACATCGCCTTCCCAAGTGACGGTTCGGCGTTCAATTCCCGGGTGGAAAGCCACGCGCCTCGCTGTATTTAGGTCAGGACAGACAAGAATGTTGCCAAAAACATACTCCATGGCGGGTTGAAGATGCGAAGGGTACTCGATCAAGGAGAGAGCAGTTGCAACATTTTGAGCTCCAACTAGAGATTCAGCTTGCTTAACAACTGCCGGAGGAATCGAGGAACCACGGATTTGGTTCAACGGGAGTATGGTAACACGTCGACGAAGTTGCCCACGCTCAAGGAGTAGCTTACTTGTACGATCACAGTCCACAACGATGTTGTACAACTGAAAGCAAAATTGGATTCAATCGTGACCACTGAAGAATGTGACAGTAAGCGACTGATTCCGTCTGTAGATTCAAATCAGTAACCAGAAATACCTAAATGACATAGATTGATCACCTACCCTGGCGCCGGCGGCAACTTCCAAGGCTGTAGCATACTTCAAATCCTTTACATTGATCAGTTTGGCGACGGGCCCATAAACACGAGAGCGATCAAAGTTGGGTTCAGGTTGGGCAAACTCAAACGCCAATTGGGGGAAATTAGCTGACGCTGTGTTTGCCTGATGTCGAGCTTCTCGTGCTTCCTTCGCCAAGGCGAACTGCCGTTCTGAAACAAATACCAGAAGAACTTTCTGAATTGAGGGCATACAGCGGAGTATTGTGATTTTTAAAAATCCAGTTATTTGTAGTAGTAGTAGTAGTAGTAGTATTACGTTTTTAAAAATCCAGTTATTTGTAGTAGCAGTAAGAGTATTACAATGGGTTACTATAATGAGAAAATATGAGTGAGAATTATCATCGATGGACGTGTGGAATCCCGATATAATGGAAGTTTGACTACGGCCAACTACTTAGCTGGGTGCTATCCTTAATGTACTGCATATAGCGGACCGGATAGCGGACACATGCGTACAGTTGGATGAAGAGCACATAAACCAAAAACTGGGTTTCGCACAAACCGTATTTTTGTGTCACCTGGATTCATTGGTTCAAACACCACTGACCTGGATGTCAGGCGATCACACAAAGAGGCGATTCGGATAACCAGATGTTGTTTGAAACTATCATGCATTGAGGAAAGAGTCACCAGACACCCGGCAGGATAGGCTTTAGTTCTGGCGGATAAGCAAATCAAACGGGAACACATGCCATATGTTATTACAACTCTGGATTGTGCCACCTATGAAGAGTTGCACACAACCATCAGGATTCGTCTGAAGTTTCAGTAAGCGTTGAAGTGCTTGTTGACTACATGGTTAACTAAGTTCCACTGCATCTGGAAACATGTCCCAGAGATCTGACCATACAACTGAAAGAAAAACACTGCGAGCAAAAGAGCTACTCGAAAGGAGTGCTTGGGATGAAAAATGAATAAGGTGAGAAGCAACATACAAAGATAAACGCCAAACCCTCGTGGAACCAGATAGGTACAATTACATCCAGCTCTTCCATATTGAGGGTTCTGGTGAATCATTACCAAAACAGGCAGTTGGAAAAACCGGGACTTTGATAAGGCTCACCTAAATTGTATTAAAACAAGAAATTGGGGAAGGGGATGCTAGTAAGACCATTGCACAAGTCCGTTAAGTCCATTCTGTACACTGATCCACCCCTCAGAAAGATTACAGCAAATCGCTGTGCCACCAGTTGATTCACACTTATTGATAGGCTCATTAATGGGAAGAGAAAGCAGACATAAGTTGATGAGAGAGGTTAACTATGTCTTGAGGGAGACCAGCGTTAGTCAGTGTAGGAGAGGAAAGTTGGTCATCATAGCGAACTGAGTGCAGCTGGCGAACTACCCTGGAATCAAATAGACTAGGTAGGGCTCGGCACCACCCTCTGCAAAATTCTGAAGCGAGATCCAACAGACAACAATGACCCGGATTATGCTATGTAGCCACATGCGTGCTTCCACGCAGTGCACTTCAGTCCTTTCCAATATTTTGAGCAAATCGTTGCATTACTGAAGTGTAGATCAGCATAATGACCTAGAAATGAAAGTACTAAACAGGGCTTCTAGTTCAACTAGATAAAATGGTATTCTGCTATAGAACTGGGTAACATGACCGATTTTAAAAATTCCACCGGACGTAGTATAGCTATAGTTATTATAATTGTACCCAGAAGTAACCGGAACCGCAGTCCTGTGCAAGAAATTACCCATAAGATTCAACACTACTGAAAAAGAATAAATGCCAAAGGTGTTTTACCCCCTAATGTATATACAGTAGTTTGTTTCACTGCCAGGCCATTTCTGAAGCGCGCCGACTTTGTTGGAATCACTTCAACAGATAACCTGATTTGCTAAAATAAACTGAACATAAATTTCCGCACACTCTTAGTGACTGGTTCACGTTACAAAGTAAGGATTTTGGTCAGGCTGATTGATCGATCATGAATGGCAACATTTCTTTCGGATCAACTGTGATTTCCACTTGCTGACTGTACATAGGGAGTGGTAGGAAGGTTGTTTGGAGAGTACTCCAAAAACGTATCATAGCTCAGAGTCCTCGTTACAACGTATGGTTCCAGGACTGGTCTATCACATCGAACTACACCTGGGAATATCCACGCACAACGGGTAATGTGGCACACGGTTTGCTCTGAGTCGACCGCGTATCCATCGGAGCGCCCTATACTTGGTGTACGCCCGAGAGAATAAGACCGGGAGCGGAACAAGTCCAAAGACAGCACGCCAAACTGCTTACCCATGACTGTCAATCCACGCGAAAACTCACCTGGTTGCTTTGCCACTCAACGTACGCGTCGTAGGCACAAAGATTTGGGTAGCCCGTGCCAGTCAAAGTTCATCTTGGTCTAAAAAACGATGTTCACAGAAATTCACTTCTAGCAGCGTTGTAAGTTACACGCATCCGAATGCCAAAGGTATCACGACGTGGCTTTGCAGACACAGAAGGGAGCAGCCTAGCAGTTGAGCCCATTGATGTTCGTTTCGAATAAGGGCGGCGTTAACCGACCTAGGGCTGTCACAATTTCGTGGTGGTGGGGTACACTGGCTGGAACTCAGCTCCTTAAGGTTAAACCATGTCAGGAAGGTTGACGGGAGCAACCCGATGAAAAACGAGTACTCGTCCTGCGAGAAATCGCGTTGACGCAAGTCGCGCTGGCCTCTATAAACGTGTCCAGTCGTTGACGGAAAAGCTCGCGTAATAAACGACGGCTCACTCGACACTCGAGAGACGAGATGGCTCAGTGGCTAGAGAACGAATTTAATGACCGGAAGATCCGTGGTTCGAACCCGACCTCTCTCTCGACTTCTTCTGTCTAGGCTTGGGCAACCTGGCAGTATCCCAGCCCTAATGCTTACTTCGGATGGCATGGGAGTTAGGCACCGATAGGGTATTACAGCCGAATGATTTACGCACCACTCAGGCTGCTGAAACACACGAGTGACTTTTAAGGAATATAGTGTATAGGGCTCGCAAAAGGCGGTCAAGCGGGACGAACTGACCATCTTGTACTAGTAAACTAAGTGAAATCATGTGTCAAATCCGGCAAACCAACAGCTGACAAAAATACCAAAAGACTGAGGAAATAGAGCTATATGGACCGTTTTTGTAGGCCGTACATATTGCACAGGTACTACAGATGACAAGAAAAACTGTTCGTATGTAAAATAAAAACGAGTACGTTTTACAACGAGCAAACAAACTGCGCTAACAGTAACCGGAAAAATGTAGAGGCTTACCAGCCAGGGCTGCTTCACTACCCAGAGCTCGATCATCCGCTTCAGCTCGCGTCAGGCGTTGCGTCAGCTTTTCGATTTCCTCTGTCAGTCGCTGTTGCTCAATTTCCTCCTTAGATTTGGAGGCACTCATACTAAGCCTCCCGAATACCTTAACTACGGCAGCTTCCTGTTTGGTTAGTTCCGCGCGTAGATGTTTTTGGCGCATTTCAAGCTGACGAAGCTCGGTCTGTGCCGCACATTTCTCTCCATCAGCCATTCGAGCCTGCTCGGCCAAACTCGCTGCCACGCCGTCTTCACCGCTGGAAAGTCCGGAATTGGCGGCCTTAGAGAGGAACAGGTATCAATGAAATTAGAACAACAGGAGGGAATTAGTGTCAGAATCGGACGCACTGCCATGAGGACAGACGTGGCGCACCGATTGCGGGGCACACGAATAAAACGAGTCGTGCACATACAGATCTCAGCTTCTGAAAGAGTGAAGTCTCAAGTCCTAAGGATAGCTCAACACCATAGCTGAGTGGCTTTTGTGAAAATGTAATAATTCTCCTTTATAAACCCCTCCGAGAAGACTTCCGTCCTAATACGACAATGATTCCCATTCTGGAGGAATTCTGGTGACACTCTCATCCCAGTACTTTCTGTTGAGCTCACTGTTTGTCAGTCGTTTTATAACAAATGGTGTATGACTATCACCAATAGTGGAAATTGTTGTTAACACTAAGAAGACGGGAATAATAGGTTATTGACAGCAACGACCTGTTTCAGCACATTAGTGTCTGAACGGAAGGTTGCTCTTCAGCTCGGGCCAAAGAATGGATGGGGATATGAGCGAAACGAATATAACTCGTAGAAATGCGAGCAGGTACGTTTTCAACCCAAAAATACTACAGTAAGCACTACAGACGCACCTGCAAACGACGTTGCGCAGCTTCTAGCTTGGCTTTAGCGTCTTCAGCCTCTGCTTGGATAGCTTTGAACTCCTTTCCAGCTGCCGCTTCAGCCGCTTCATGCTTAGCGTTCAATTGTGTCTCTGTTTCGGTGCACTGGGATTCCAGGTTCTTTATTCGCTGGTTAGCAGCACGAAAAGTTTCACTGGCCCGACTAGCAGCACCTTTCGCGACTGCTTCTGTTTTCTGACAGTTAGACATGACAGATTCGAGTTCCTCCAGGGCAGAACCCTGAAACTAGATGTTGAACAAAAAACTGGATGCGGAGCTAACAAGTGACCCACCTCATCGCGTTGTGCGCTCAGTTCCACTATACGCTGCTCGACGCTCGTTTTACCTTCTATAAACTGGGAGATGTGGTCAACACAAGTACGCAAATCATCTTACCTGTTTCACTTTCTCTTTGAGCTCACTTAGCGAACGCTCCAGAGCAACCAGGTCTTCTTTGCTTCTATGTTTTGCTGCCTATGTAAGGGACGAATTTAGATTCTTACAAAGCGCACACACTCACTTCAAGACAATAGAAGTCGTACGCGATAATGAACTTTTCTAAATGAGTCATTTCTCGAACAATATTTTGATATTCCAGATAACTGCTACGTTCTTCCCGTAGTTTTGTGATTGTCGGGTTAATGTCTTCGCGCAAAACCTAGGAACAAAACTTGTAACGATGTCAGTTTGTGAACATACTCGGTCGATCTCGCGTAACTTGCCATCTTTCTTCTCGATTGTTTTGAGAGCCATCTCCTTTTTATGCTCATACAATTTGGTGCTAGCAGCTTCTTCTAGGAGCGACAGGATCTAGAAATACAGTCAGCAACCAATCGATCACAAAACTCCCACCTCTGGTGGCTTCATGTTAAGTATTTTTGTGATGCGCCCTTGCATGATTAGAAAATGTGGATTGTTCACATTGAGTTGAACAGAGTGGAATAGGTCGTGCACTCTTGTGTTGGTAGCATTGGTACCATTGATCAGATACTTGTTTTTCCCACCAACAACAATCTACTCAGACGAGTTAATCCATGGCAACCTGGAAACTACCTGTCGTGTGATTGTCAGTTCATCGAATTGTTCATAGCCATAAGGAGACTGGGATTTATCCAGGTTGTCGAACACGGCACTGACAGTGGCCTTTGTGATACCAGCCTGACCACATTTGTACACGAGTTCTTGTAAATTGGCGGCTCGTACCTGATAAAGTAAAGAAGCCTAGGTAACATCTCACCTGCGACAAGTTGGTAATACCCAACAAAAAGCACACGGCATCTAGAATGTTAGACTTTCCCGAACCATTCAAGCCAGTGATTGCGTTGAACTGTGGATCAAAACCGTTGATCTCTGTTCTTTGACAGTATGATTTAAATCCGTCGATAATTAACGACTTGATGTACATTATTTGGGGTTCTCTGAAACAAAGAAGATAGACATCCAGGGAGTGGATCAGTACAAGTATAAACCATGTGCCAGAGTACAGTAGTTTTAGCTGCTACGCAGTTTATTTCACTGGGGGTGGACGGAATGACAACCACATGTTAGAGGCAATAGCCCAATCGGTTCATTAAGGTTAAAGAGTTCTATTTCTTCAGAAAGTCTTACTAGGAGGTAACTAAATGCAGTACAACGATGATGAAGGTGAGGATGAGGGAAGACATTGGATAAACTTGACCGACACCAATTATTGCAGTGAACCCAAGTGAAAGTGCACCGTAGATGTGCATTTCCAAGGAAGCACACATACTGAACCCCCGTAAAACGAGAATCCAGAGGGGACGCTCTTCATCGACATTGAGTTCATCGCCAAGTGGTGTGCGTACGGCCTGCCCATTGTGGCCTTCCATCAAACTTGGTTGATGCACCAGAATGAGTGGATGATATGTCCTTGGTAGTTGCATCATGTCCGGTGTCAGCATTTTAACAAAGTGAATGCTAGAATCGTTGAAACTATTTAAGTTTTTTTTAACCTGGGCAATCGATGTGACAAAAGCAAGAGCATCAAAATTGAAGTCATCATCATCATTGTCAGCTGTAAGGACCGCGTACTTTTCGTAGTGGCTGTAGCCACCACAGTTTCGTTCACCGATGATTTGGGGAGGTGAGGTAGGTAGTAGCGCACTGGAAGCGGAGCTGATAAAAAAAGAAGACGGCAGTGACCAGCGCAGCTGAGTTTGCTGGTAATGGCTTTTATACTTCGCTGCCAAGTCATTGTTTGACAGCCTCTGGCTTGTATCCACTTCACATGGTTGTGCAAAAAGAACCCTTCGAGGAAGTCGGTCGGCTGGCATACGGAGCACGTGGCCAAGCCAGCGAACCTATGCAGTGTGAACAGTTCATCTATCGAGGTGAGTTATTTCTCTCGAATACCGTTCGACGTACTTCAGCATTGCATCCGGTGTTCCCACCAGATTCGCCAATGCCGAAGACATCGATGGTCAAACACTGAAAGTCCTTTGACGTCCTCGGCGCGCAGTGGCCAGGTTTCTGATTCGTATAGTAGTACGGAGCAACCGCAGCACAAACTCGATCTTGACGGACACGCTGATATCACACCTACGCCACAGGTGACGCAAGTTCAAAGCTGCTCTGGCCCTCCCAATTCGAATGGAAATACCATCTTTCGCGAGACCACCGGAACTAATACAGCTGCCCAAGTAAACAAATTTGTCTACTATCTCAATCGGTTCATCTGAGCATGAGGCTAGGGCTCGGGCCCACACAGTCTTGCAGGCATGCAAAGCAACATACCAAACTGTGAGGCGGAATTGGTTAGATTATTTAATATTGTTTGCATTACCACGGCGTCAGATCCAAGAAGAGCTATGTCGTCTGCATACTCGATATCTGTGAGCGGACACCCCGGGAGCACTTCGACCCCACAGGCAGCAGAGGCTGATAATGAGTCTTCCATGATTGTATCAATCACGAAATTGAAGAGGAAAGGTGAGAGGGACAGCCCTGTCTGACACCACTTGATGTGGTGAACTCAAAAGAGAGCTTCCCAGATCTTCACACGGCCGCGGAGTTGGCGTACAGCGCCTTAAGGAGGGTCAAGAATTTAAGGGGGACACCTTTGCTCCACAGACACTGCCATAGTGCCTGACGGTCTACAGAGTCAAAGGCAGCTTTCAGATCGAGAAACACAACCACTGTTGGTTGCTGGAAGCAGTGTCGCTGTTCCGAATTTGTCGTAAGGTGAAGATATGATCGATGCATCCTCTTGCAGAACGGAACCCAGCTTGGTTTTCACGGATGTCTCTCCCTGTGTTCAGTCGACCTTCGAAAGATAAGACCAGAGAGCACCTTCGATGCCAAAGCTAACAGGCTGATGCTGTCACGGTGGTTTTCGCACGGCGTCCGCGTATCCTTTTGAAGATAGGGATAACTGTCGACATGCCCCATTCTGCAGGCACCTTCTGTTCGTTCCATATAGCACCAATAAGCTTTGTCAGATGGGTCACCAGGATTCCCGCCTTCTTGAAGAGGGCTGAAAGAGACCGTCCGGTCCTGGTGCCCTCTCACGTTTTAGTGCGGAGATTCCGTACTTTATTTCTTCTTCCGAAGGGCGATCAAGGTTTACACTCCATTCGCCCGTATGTATTATCTCCACAGGCTGTGTTGCAGGAGGCCATCTGAACTGCTTCTTGAAGTGTTCGGCCCAACTTTCTAGTCGACTTTTTGCGAATGAATTAATGAACCATCTTTTTCACTTATCGTCTTCGCTGACCGTTGCTTTCCTGGGACCAGTCGATCGTATCAGTTGATATCGGGCAACGACTGTTTCGTAGCAAAAGCCTTCTCCATCTCTCGAGCTTTCGATTTCCACCAGAGCTCTCGGTCTTCCCTTGTGACTTCACTATTTGACGTTTCAGGGATTTGTGCGCCGTCGTACTCGTCGGCTGCTGGTATGGCTTTCTGGATCAACCATGGATAGCGGCCTCGCCGAAATTCAGTGGTCTTGTGGTCGAATCAAAGAGGTCGGACAGACAGCACTGAACGCCGCTAACATGGCTCCTTTCACACCTTGCCACGCTTCATCCACATGCTCACTGCCAGTGCAGTATTGGCTTACTGTAGGTACTGTTGAGCTATGGTCGTTCTTCGAAGATAGTGGATTGGCATGCTTCTTGGTAATTTGCGAGGGCCTGAAGGAGGCGAACTGTCAGGCGTGCACACAATTCACGACGTGATCGGAAGGAACGGCAGTCTTGAATTGTGGCTACCCACCGGTGGCTAATGGCCACGCGGTCCAATCGGGGTCCACGGTTGATTTGTAGTTGGTGGCCGCCAGTTTACGCGATGCGAACGTTTACGTTGAAGTTCATACTTGCCAGAAACAGTTCATGGTCAGCACAACCGTCACGAAGAGACTGGACCTTACCGTGGTGTGGCGGTTTGTGTACCTCGGCGACCCATTGAGCTATACTGGGGGTGCCCGCGTGACACTCACAGAGTCTCTCATACCAGGTTGGTCCATGGGTAGAGGTCTGACGAACACAGTCTCCTGGCCCTCCAGGTGGGGGGTTGGAACATGTGGCGATGCCGTAAAAATGGTAATGCACTTGCATTTCCAGCCCAACACCGCTGCCTTGCGGTTAGGCTTTTGAGCCAAAGGCTTTGGTTGAGGACCCTAATCGTCCTCCTGTCTAGGTGTGGGCGCCCTGGCAGTATCCCAGCCCTCGTACAACCATGACATTCACAACTAACAGTACTTTCATGCCACATCGGCCGTCGCGTGGTGCCATCAGCCGGGTCGCCTTACTTGCTGCATACAGCAGGGCGGGTAAGCGAAAACATGCTACTGCTGACGCCTCCCTTCTTACACTTTCACGTTTTCCGTCTTCCACCCTCCCCCACCCCAATTTTAATACTTTCTCCGCAGGTCCCAGCTCTAGGACTGATCGGTTTGCCCGCCCTGCTACATCACACTTAGCTGCAGATTGTGTACGTCCGAGTTCAGTTACATCCCTAAACACTTCGAAGTCTGTTTTCAAACCCCGAAAGCCTGTCTACTTAGCCACCTTTAATGTTCGTTCACTGAAGCAAGCAGGTCAACAGGTGGCTCTTGCTCGTACGCTGGATTCCCTCTGCATTGATGTATGTTGTCTGTCAGAAACAAGGACGCAGGACGCAAGTACCGTGATCGAACTGACTGCCCCCTCGCTCTCTTCCAGGTTCCGGCTGCGCACCTCTGGTGATGCAGAGGCCGCTGCAGCTGGATATGCTGGGGTGGGTATTGTATTGAGTGAACGAGCGGAAGCGTCTCTGCTTGATTGGATACCCGTTGATAGTCGCCTCTGTGCGGTTCGTTTGGCAACATCTGTGAGAGAATCTAGAGGAAGTGAGGTCCATCGCACCTTGTTTATTGTGTCTGCTTACGCCCCAACTGACTGTAGCTCTGAATCTGCCAAGGACAGTTTCTATGACGCTCTAGGTGCCCTTCTACAGCAGGTTAAAACCTCAGATATCGTTGTGGTTGCTGGTGATATGAACGCCCAGGTAGGTAGACTGAGCGCTGCTGAGGCCCGATTGGGTGGTCGTCTTGGTTTGACACGAGACGCACGGACAACGGAGACCGCTTACTTCAGATGTGTGCCGATCACAGACTGTTCCTTTGCAGTACGAATTTCCGGAACAGCGGAAATCGCTTGACAACGTGGTGCCCACCAACAAACCAGCGACGAACCCAAATAGACCACATCGCCGTCAGTTATCGGTGGCGAGGGTCGATCACCGCTTGCCGCTCCTTCTGGAACACCAGCGTGGACTCCGACCATGCACTTGTACGCTGCTGCTTTTCATTGCGCTTTTCAGGTGTACGCAAAACGCGCACACCTCGCTTAGCCATTGAGAAGCTAGTGGATCCAGAAGTCAAACGAAACTATCAAAACCAGCTCGTCGAATGCCTGCCGGACGGTACGGTGTCGGATATAAACGGCCACTGGGAAAAGATATCCAAAGCGCTACTCAAGGTCGGAACGTCTGTTTGCGGTACAACCCAGCCAACCTCATTCAAACACTGGATCTCTGATAGGACCGTGTCTTTGCTGGAGACCCGGCGACAGATTCCCCTGGCCGCCACCACAACTCCACCCGACGCATCATCCGACGCCAAGTGAAACTGAGTGTCCGTGCAGACCGAGAAGCTTGGTGGACCCGAGGCCGAAGAAATGGAAGATGCAAAGAATGCTGGAAATGTGCAAGCTGTTCCATTTGATTCGTTCGACTGGTCCTCGAAAACCTCTTGTCAGCGAAACAATCAGAGACCAAAATGGCTCCCTGATATGCAAAAGCAGAACGTCTGGACCGCTGGGCACAGTACTTTGAACAGCAATTCAGCTGGCCACCTGCTACCTCCAATCCAGAATCCTGGCCTTCAACAGAAAGCTGGACCGTAAATATGGAGTCGCCTTCGGTCTCAGAAGTGTCCGAGTGTATTTCTTACTCAAGCGTCATCGTGCTGCTGGTCCTGACGACCTTCCACCTGCTCTTTTCAAGGATGGCGGTGGGCTCCTCAGCCAGTGCCTGTCTAGACTATTTGGGTCTATCTGGGAGAAAGAGACCGTCCCAGACAACTGGGGTGAATCGATAGTAGTGCCCATTTTCAAAAAGGGTACTCGCAGTGAATGTAGCAACCACAGAGGTGTTAGTTTGACTCCTGTTGTGACAAGGCTTCTGGCGTCATTGATTCTTCGTCGTCTTACGATGGCACGCGAAACCTTGACTCGTGAGAATCAAGCGGGATTTCGACCGGGTAGAGGCTGCATTGACCACATCTTCACACTCCGTCAGGTGTTAGAGCAACGCCACATGTACAGACGACCCACAATCTTGGTGTTCCTTGACTTCAAGGGTGCGTTTGATTCTGTCGATCGGTCAGTGCTGTTAAATATACTTGCTCAACAGGGTATGCCCCAGAAGTTTGTAAACATAATCCGATCCCTATATTCACATACTTCTGGGCG
Source organism: Clonorchis sinensis (assembly GCA_003604175.2). Lineage (NCBI taxonomy): Eukaryota > Metazoa > Platyhelminthes > Trematoda > Opisthorchiida > Opisthorchiidae > Clonorchis > Clonorchis sinensis. The sequence goes on along the minus strand of NIRI02000003.1, from coordinate 3,942 downwards.
GGTGAGAGTGTATGGCGAGCTCTCCAAAAGCTTCCCTACAAAAGTGGTGTCAGACAAGGATGTCCACTCTCTCCATTCTTGTTCAACTTCGTCATTGATGAAATAATGAGGCGAACGCTGGAAGGTCTTCAAAACCCCGGTGTTCAAATCGTTGCTGGTGAGAGCCTTGTCGATCTGGAGTACGCAGATGATATCGCCCTCATCTTTGAAGACGAAAGTGAAGCACAAGCCCTGTTGAACAGACTGACCACCATCATACCATCTTTTGGCATGCGCCTTGCACCTTCAAAGTGCAAAGTCATGCTTCAGAACGTGCAGTCCGGACATATCCCTTAAAATTCAAGGAGAATCACTGGAGATTGTGGAAAACTTTACATACCTCGGTAGTTGTATTAGCTCTGACGGAAGTGTGTCTGATGAAGTCAGTGCAAGAATCTCAAAGGCTCGAATCACGTTTGCTAATTTGCGTCACTTGTGGCGTCAAAAGGCATCTCACTAGATCTTAAGGGTCGTACCAGGCTACAGTAAGGGCTGTATTGTTGTATGGGTGCGAGACATGGCCTCTACGGACAGATGATGTGAGGCGTCTCCAGGTTTTCGACCACCGATGCCTCAGAAGCGTGGCTGGTTTTGGATGGCGTCAGCGTGTTAGTCACGAGGTGATTAGAAAACGGGTATTTGGTTGTGCTGCAGGTACATCAATTGGGGAAATCATCCAGCACCACCGACTACGATGGCTCGGTCATGTGCTACGCATGCCGAAACACCGTCTACCGAGACGAGTGTTGTTCTCCGTGCCTCCTTCAGACTGGCGCAAACCGCGAGGTGGACAGCGCATGACTTGGCAGAAAGGCGTGAAAGAGATCACGAAGAGTTTGGGTGTTGTTGGTGTTGTACGCCTTCCAGGATGGGGTCCCCGTGACCCCGCCTGTGCTTGGCTGGAGACGTTGCAAGAAATGGCGGCTAATCGATGTCAGTGGCGTTCATGCTGTCAGTTTCTTTCCAGATTGTCTGATTGAGCGGTTGGAGGTGTAGGCACCTCAGAATGCTTGACATAGGCCAGCACTAGGTCCCCTCCCTCATCCACTCTCTTTTCTTTTCACTCTAGGGCTTTTTATATAATTTATATATATATATATATGCATATGAAACTAGACGAACTTCATGGTTGTACGGCAGAAGCATCAGTGTCAACACTGATGTTGCTGTCTTTGATGATGATGATGATGATGACACAACTGAAGGAGTCGATCTCGTTGTCTGTGCGGCGAGCATCGACCCTCCGAATCGACCGCCCAAATGTGATTCCAAGGAGCCAAGACGATCTTAATTGAGCATTCATATCGCCTGCTGTAAGGATCACAATATCAGTGCTTTTTGCCTGACGAAGGAGCCTCCGATAGCTCTCGATAGAAAGTACCCTTCTCAACATCAGAACTGCAGTCCGTTGGGGCATAAGCCGACACTACAAACAAGCATCGCTTTTTATACCGAGGCATTTGAGCTTGATTGAACTGGATGACCGGACAGCACACAAAGCCGATTGTTCACTGGGATCCAATCCAGCAGCGCGTTCAGCTCTGGGGCTGAGTGCAACTCCCATGCCTTATATTCCACGAGTCATCGCTTCTGGGTCACCGGACACAGGGGGAGAAATGTGAAAGAGCTGAGTTCATCCTGGCGTTCTGGGATGCATAATCACGTTGGGTCTTGTATGCATGTTTCGGAGACACAGCATACATCAATTTTAAGGGAGTATTTCACCAAATTTTGCCTGTTTGCCAATCTGACATAGAGTACGGACGTTAAAAGCTCCTATATGGAAAGGATCTCGTAGATTTAGAAGGTTGTTATTTTGTTTACTGTTAACAGGCAGCGAGAAGCACAAGGCCTCTTCGATCAGATAACTGACAGTCAAGTGAACTAGTGACGTTGGCTTGTATGGTGGGAAGGGGTTGGGGAGGGACATCGGTGGACACCGAACTGCGCGGGCAAATGATACTTCCCGGTTGCCCAGGCCGAGGAAGGGTTTGGTACCCCACCTTGAGACTTTGACTCAAAAGTCTAACCCACAAGGCTGTGGGAGGATGTAGGGTTTTGTTCGGGGTCCCTGCCCCTAGCCTCTGACTCAAGGGCCTGACCCACGAGAGAGCTGACAGTAGGGTTTTCTTTGGGGACCCTGCCCGGAGCCGATGACTCAATAGTCTCACCTACTCGACTGCAGGGGATTGGCCTAACCCGATGGCGCAGGGAATAAGGCATTACTGTCTCATTCCTGATGCGGCTGCGCACGACAAGTACCTTTTGAGCAGCACCGGACTCTTTGGTTTTAAAAGTACTTCGACCGTAGTGGATAACGCGCCGGCGGTCATGGTCAACCGTTGGGCGATAGGAGTGTGCGGATTTGGGGATCAACTTTTTCTAACCCGTCCTTCCTCGGGGGAAGGCAGCATTTCCGCTTCCATAAATATGGACTTGCTGGTCGCCTGGGGGAAATACCTTACCGTCTTCACACTCCTATCGCAGAGGACAATACGACTTTACCCCCAGATCGCCTTGTAGCACGATTACTTGTAGTATGGGGTCTTGCTGCTCTTGCTCTGACTGCACCCCTTTGACCTTCCTAGTGTGGTTGCACCGTGTGGAACGACGTTCCAGCCAGTGTGGCCCGCGGGACCATTGCAACACTCAAGCCCAACCACCACGTTAAGGTAGGTCGGGGGGCAGCATAGCTAACCTCCAAAACTCAGCAAAACAATCTAGACGGGAAATGACAGTATGAACGCGTGGCACTGGTTGGTCGTGTTGGTTGGTTGTCTTCAGCCACCCCACAGCGATGGCTATGTGGATCCGTCCTACTTTCCAAAACATCACTCGTGCCATTCCGTCATGTATTATTTTGTCACGGATTCACGGATTGATACACAGGATGGAGACATTCGCCGTTTCGCTCCTATCGTTAAGCGGCTGGCGTAAACCTGAAAGGCACAAGTAAAAAAAGGGTGTAGCACTGCTCTTCAAGTTCTCAGCGCGGGGCAGTACCAGCGCGAGGACCCGCATAAGTGTTTGATATGTTTTGAACTGAGTTCTAGAGGGAGCGTGGACAACCGTCTCAGGAAGGTTATTCCACGCAGCAACTACCCGAAATGAGAAATTTCGCCTATTGAAAGTGTGCGCTCTGAGCTTGAAAATCTTCTTACCGTGTCCCCGCCGTGTGTTTGCTGGGTCAACGGTGAAAAACCTGTTGGCCGAACCTTGTTCGAAAAGAGTATAAGTGAGAATTAGGTCTCCTCGGAGGCGACGATACTCCAGAGGAAAGAGGTCAAGCACCACGAAACGCGTTTTATAGTCCACGGAACTAAGGCCGGGAACCATTTTCGTAGCACCTCGCTGGACACGCTTAAGGAGTTTTTGGTCCGTCCTGAGTAGACAACTTGGTTGGCATATTCAAGAGGCGGTCTGTCGTAGGCACCATAGAGTATTTGGTAGTCCGTGCGAGTAATACGGGAGAAGGTGCGCCGAATCATCCGTAGAACGGTGAATGTCTTCTGAGCCGATTTCTCAGGGTGCAGTGAGGACATGGTTGAAGAGAGCCAGATAACCAAATCCTTTTTGGCATCTATCCCCATGATGTCTTCTGGACAACTCTCACCATGCACGACGTAGGTGTTCGCTGATTCTCTTCCGAATGACACATGAACGCACTTTTCGTCATTCAGAGGGAGGGGCCAGTCCAGCAATATCTGCTTTGCAGCGTCTACATCCACTTGGTATTGGCATTGGAACTCCACGATTTCAAGTCGTATGCAAAAAATGGACATGGACTTGCAAGAACATCTGGAAGGTCGTTGACGTACAGCAGAGACAGCAGGGTTCCAAAACGGAACCTTGAGGAACTCAAATGGAGACCGGCGCTGGAGAAGAGTAGGTAGACCTACTTTC